>CAUYQU010070678.1:0-37335 GCA_963574635.1 Cheracebus regulus | reverse complement strand
AAAATCTCTTCCTCTTTCTCTTTCATTTTTTCTTTCTTTTGCTGTTTCTTTCTTTCTCCTTTTCTCTCTTTTTCTAAAATCTCTTCCTCTTCCTTTCTCTCTTTCATTCTTTTTATTCTAAAAAAAAAAAAAAAAAAAATTATTTTTATGCACTTGAACTGCCATCCTCCTTTCCTATCTCCATGTCTTCCAAAAGTGTATGAAAATACTGAGAACCTATACTTATAATTCACTAGAAGCTACGTGACAATTAAATATAGTTAGAGAATGTTTTGGTGAGAAGAAAATGAGGTCGAAAAGCATATTCCATTATCTGTTTTAATGTATTACTTTTATGGATATAATAAAAACAAGGTTCAAAAATATTTTATGATATATATCACTTATAATGATGAAAACATTAAAAATTTTTCAAAACCAATCATTTAAAAATTTAAAATTAAAAAAGCAGCTTTATTTAAAGTAATATTTGGAGGCCAGGCATGGTGGCTTATGCCTATAATCCTAGTACTTTGGGAAGCTAAGGTAGGAGGATTGCTTGAGGCCAGGAGTTCAAGACCAGCCTGGGCAACATAGTGAGACCCAGTCTCTTCAAAATATTAAAAAATTAGCTGGGCATGTCTCAGCAACTTGGGAGGCTGAGGCAGGAGGATTGCTTGAGTCTAAGAGTTCAAGGTCGCAGTGAGCTATGATCACACCACTGCACTCCAGACTGGGTGACAGAACAAAACTGTCTCTACAACAAAACAAAATAAAATAAAAAATTAGTAATATTTGAATTACATATTTTAAAACGCTACTTAAATTCACATTTGCTTCTGAACATAATGGTGAGTAGTATTACATTACCCTATTAAAAGCATACATCCAGGGCTGGGTGCAGTAGCTAATGCTTATAATCCCAGCACTTTAAGAGGCTAAGGCAGGAGGATTGCTTGAGGTCAGGAGATAGAGACAATCCTGGCTAACATGGTGAAACGCTATTTCTACTAAACATACAAAAATTAGCCGGGTGTGGTGGCACATGCCTGAATCCCAGGTACTCAAGAGTCTGAGGCAGGAGAATCGCTTGAACCAGGGAGTCAGAGGTTGCAGTGAGCCGAGATCACAACACTGCACTCCAGCCTGGGTGACAGAGCGAGACTCTGTCTCAAAAACAAAAACAAAAAACATAAATCCTGGAAGCCTAGAAGATGGTGGTAGCAGTGGCAGCAGAACATATTCATCTAGGAATCCATAAAGTTATTTCTACTCTTCAGTATACTTTTGTTCTACAGGCTAAACAGTGGTTCTGAAAAGAAAATGATTTTGCCCTTTAGGGGACATCTGTGTGACATGGTAAAAGCCCCATAAAACTGCATACCTCAACCATACCTCGGCTTTCTGTTGAAACTGCTCTCTGTAATCCTGATGTGACAGGCAAGCAGTCCAAACCCACGCCATCTTGGCCCCTGCAACTTGTATTAAGTAACTAAGGTCTGTAATTTCCACCCTACCCAGGCAATGTGTAAACTAACGCTTATCTTGACTTCTGTGAACCACTTAAGTAACAATCGGAATGTCCAAAGTCCCCTGGCCCTCGGAATGTGCAAAGCCCCTTGCCCCTACCCCTGCCCAGGAGGTGGTTTATGGGCATAAAAGGTCTTGACACCCTCCTTTCAGGGCCAAGGGTTGGAGAAACGTGAGTCCTCCGTGGCCGCCAGCAATAAAGACCCTACAATATGGCATACTTTTGTCTTGGTGTTGACTTTCTATGCTCGCTTTGGTACAACATCTGTCTGGACACATTTTGGGTTGTTAGAAGTAGGGGAAGGTACTACTGGTATTTAGTGGTAGAGGCCAGGTAAGCTGCTAAATATGCTACAATGCCCCCAACAACCAAGAATTATCTGGCTTGAAATGTTAGTAGTGCCAATATCCCTGATGAACACAAATGCAAAAACCCTCAACAAAATTCCAGTAAACCAACTTCAGTAGCACATTAAAAATATTACATAGCATGATCAAGTGAGATTTATCTCTGAGATTCAAGGATTGTTCATCATACACAAATAATAAATGTGATATACCACAATAACAGAATAACGGATAAAAATCATATGATCATCTCAAGAGATGCAAGAAAAACACTAAACAAAATTTAATATCCTTTTTTGATAAAAACTCTCAGCAAATTAGGTATAGAAGGAATATACTTTCATATAATACAGGCCCTATATGACAAGTCCATAGCTAACAACAGATTCAATGGTGAAAAGCTAAAAGCTTTTCCTTTAAGATCAGGAACAAGACAACGATCCTCAGTTTTGTCATTTCTATTCAACAGAGTACAAAAACTAGAACACAGTTCTATTAAACCTAGAACAACTAGGAAGTCCTAGTTAGAACAATCAGGCAAGAAAAAGAAATAAAAGCTATCCAAATCAGAAAAGAGGAACTAAAATTGACTGCAGATGGCATAATCTTACACATATAGGAAATCCTAAAGACTCCACAAAAGCACTGTTAGAACTAATAAATGAATTCTGCAAATTTGTAGGATTTAAAAACACACAAAAATCAGTTGCATTACTATATACTAACAGTGAACTACATGGAAAAAAATGAAGATAAAAATCCCACTTACAGTGACATCAAAAGTAATAAAATAGTTTTAGAAACAAATTTAACCAAGAAGGTAAAATATCTGAATCTGGAAAACTATAAAACACTGATAAAAAAAATTGACACAAATAAATGGAAAGATATCCTGTGTTCATGGATTGGAAGAATACTGTTAAAATATCTATATAATCCAATGTGATCTACAGATTCAATGCCATCTCTATCAAAATTCTAATGATTTTTTCATAAAAAAATAGAAAAAAAAACAATCCCAACATTTGTATATTAATAGTACAACAGAAGATCCCAAGTAGCTAAAGCATTCTAGAGAAAGAACAACAAAGCTGGAGGGATCACACTTCCTGATTCCAAACTACGTTATACAACTACAGTAATCAAAGTAGTATGGCACTGGCATAAAAACAGACATAGAGACCAATGGAACAGAATAGGAAGCCCAGAAAGAAACCCAAACCTATATAGTCAATAAATTTTCAACAAAGGCACCAAGAAGAGACAATGGGGAAAGGATAATCTTTTTAATAAATGGTGTTAGGAAAACTGGATATCCCTAGGCAAAAAATATGAAGCTGGACCCTTATTACACCATATATGAAAATCTACTGAAAATGGATTAAAAACTTAACGCATAAGACCTGAAACTAAAAAATTACTAGTTGAAAACAGAGGGGAAAGCTCTTTGACAATTGCCCTTGCAATAATTTTTTTGTCAATCATACCTCAATAAAACCGAAGGGGAAGCTGGGTATGGTGGCTCACGCCTGTAATTCCAGCAATTTGGGAGGCCAAGGCAGGTGGATCACTTGACGTGAGGAGTTCAGGACCAGCCTTACAAACATGGTGAAACCCCACCTCTACTAAAAATACAAAAAATTAGCTGGGCATGGTGATGTGTGCCTGTAATCCCAGTTACTCAGGAGGCTGAGGCACGAGAATAGCTTGAACCCAGGAGGCGGAGATTGTAGTGAGCTGAGATCATGCTACTGCACTCTAGCCTGGGCAACAGAGCATGACTCCATCTCAAAAATATAAAAATAAAAATAAATAATAAAAAAAACTGAAGGGGAAAATATTATCAGAGATAAAGGGGGACAGTTATCTAAAGATGAAATGATTAATTCATAAGGAACAAACAAATATCATAAATATGCATATTTGTCAAGTAACAGTTTCAAAGTATGTGAAGCATACTAACAGAATTAAAGGAAAACATGGATAAAATTACAATCACAATTGGAGATTTCAATATTCTTCCCTCACTTAAAAATATCAGTGAAAACATATATAATCTAAAAAAACACTAACAACACCATGACTTAATTAACATTTACAGAACACTACATCCAAAAAGGCCAGAATACACATTCTTTTCAAGTGTACATCTTATATTCACCAAGATAGAATATGTTGTGAAATAAATTTTAGTAAAAATAAAAGGACAGAAATAATAGAGGGTATGTTCTCTGACCCCAGTAGAATTAAATTAGAAATCAAGGAAAGCAGAGTAAACCCAGAATAAATAAAAGGAAAGAAACAATAAAGAATTGCAATCAATGAAGGGGAAATCAGACAAACAGCAGAAAAAAATTAATAAAGCCAAAAGTTGTTTCTTTGAAAAGATCAGCCAGCGAAACTGCTAAAGTCAACAAAATTTATAATATTCTAGCTAGACAGGTCAAGAAAAAAAACACAGACCATCACCCAGGTGAGGAATAATAAGAGGATATCATCTTAAATCCCACAGACCTTAAAAAAATAAAAGACTATTATAAAAAATTTTATCTCAATATGTTTGACAAATCAGATGAAACAGACAAATTCCTTAAAATACACCATTTACAAAGACTTAGATAAGATGAAAGAGAAAATCTCAACAGTCCCTTGTCTATTAAAGAAATTTACTTTGTTATCAAAAATCTACCCACAAAGAAAACCCATGCCAACATAGTTTTACTGGTGAATTCTGTCAAACACTTAAAGAAATAACATCAATCTTATACCAACTCAGAAAACAGAAGAGACACTTTTCAGTATTTCTTGAGACCAAAATAACCCAATATCAAAACCAGAGAAATTAAAAAAAGAAAAAAAGGAAGAGAGAAGGAAAGAAAAAATATATAGACTAATATCCTTCATGAACAAAGATGTAACTACATAAAACAAAATAGTACCAAATTGAATCTAGCAGTATATAAAAAGGATAACACGTCATGACTAAATGGGGTTTATTCCAGAAATACAATGTCTGTTTAACATTTGAAACAACAATTAACATAATTACCATATTAACAGATAAATGACAAAAACCATATAGTCGTCCAAATAGATGCAGAAAAAAAATTTGACAAAATTCCACATCCATCTATATATATATATACATATATATGTTCTTGGATTGAAAGACTCAGTAAGATTTACTTTCTTTGCAAATTGATTTATATACATAGTCAACATAATCCTATTCATATTCCTAACAGGAATGTTGTAGAGACAGAAAACTTGATTTTAAAATGTATATGGAAATGGAAAAGATCTAGAAAATCCAAAGCAATTTGGAGAATAAAATTGGAGAATTTACATTACCTAATTTCAAGACTTAATGTGAGGCCAGGCATGGTAGCTCACACCTGTAATCCCAGCACTTTGAGAGGACAAGTCCAGTGGATCACTTGAGCTCAGGAGTTCCAGACCAGCCCAAACAACATGGCGAAACCCCATCTCTACCAAAAATACAAAAAAATTGGCCAGGCTCAGTGGCTCATGCCTGTAATCCCAGTACTTTAGGAGGCTGAGGCAGGCAGATCCCTTGAGGTGAGGAGTTCGAGGCCAGCCTAATTAACAGGATGAAACCCCGTCTCTACTAAAAACACAAAAATATAGCCAGGCATGGTGCCACGTGCTACATGCCTGTAGTCCCAGCTACCTGGGAGGCTGACAGAAAAGAATTGTTTGAGCCCAGGAGGCAGAGGTTGCAGTGAGCCAAGATTGTGCCACTGCATTCCAGCGTGGGCGACAGACTCAGACTCTATCTCAAAAAAAAAATCAGCTGGGCGTGATGGCGCACGCCTGTGGTTTTGCACACCTGTGGTTCCAGCTGCTTGGGGAGGCTGAGGTGTATAGTTTGAGGTGTACAGCTCAAGAGTATAGCTTGAGCACCAGAGGTGGAGGGTGCAGAGAGCCCTGATGGTGCCACTGCACTCCAGCCTGGGTGACAGAACAAGACTGCATCTCAAAAAAAAAAAAAAACTTAATGTGAAACTACAGTCATTAAGACAGCATGATTCTGTCATAAATAGACAAGTATATCAACAAATTAGAGAACATTGAAAAGACCCATACTTGCACTATCAACTGATTTTCAACAAATGAATCAAAGCAATTCAATGGGAAATTGTAAATCTTTTCAACAAATAGTGCCGGAATAATTGGATATCCAGATGGGAAAAAATGAACCCTAATCTTTATCTCACACTATACACAAAAACTAATTTGCATTGGTTCAGAGACCTAAACATAAAGCTTCTATAAGAAAACACAGGGCCAGACACAGTGGCTCATGCCTGTAATCCCAACACTGGCAGCTGAGGCAGGCAGATCATTTGAGGTTAGGAGTTTGAGACCAGCCTGGACAACACAGAGAAACCCCATCTCTACTAAAAATACAAAAATTAGCCGAGCATGGTGGCGTGCACCTGTAACCCCAGCTACTCAGGAGGCTGAGACACGAGTATCAGTTGAACCCGGGAGGCAGAGGTTGCAGTGAGCCAAGAGCAAGACTACTCCGTCTCAAAAAAAAAAAAAAAAAAAGATCGTCAAAATAATAAGTCATCAGGGAAATGCAGATTAAAAGTACAAAACACTGGACAAATCACCTGAGGTCGGGAGTTTAAGACCAGACTGACCAAAATGGAGAAACTCTGTCTCTACTAAAAATACAAAATTAGCCAGGCATGATGGTGCATGCCTGTAATCCCAGCTACTTGGGAGGTTGCGGCAGGAGAATCACTTGAACCCAGGAGGTGGAGGTTGTGGTGAGCCAAGATCACACCACTGCACTCCAGTCTGGGCAACAAGAGCAAAACTCCATCTCAAAAAAAAAAAAAAAAAAGTACAAGATACTATTACATGCCCATGAGACTAGCAAAATTTTATTTATTTTTACATTTGTCTTCAATACACAAGTAGCTGGGACTACAGGTGCACACCACCATGCCCAGCTAATTTTGTGATCCACCTGCCTTAGCCTCCCAAAGTGCTAGCATTCTAGGCATGAGCCACCGCACCCAGCTAATTAAAAAAATTTTTTTAAATTAGCCAGGCATGGTGGCATGTACCTGCAGTCTTAGCCATTCCAGAGGCTAAAGGAAGAGGCTAACTTAGTTCTAGGCTGCAGGGAGCATGACTGTGCCACTGCACTCCAGCCTGTGTGACGGAATCAGAGTCTAAAAACAATTACAACAAAAAAAAATTGACAAAAGGGGTCTAATTAAACAAAAGAGCTTCTTCACAGCAAAAGAAACTGTTAACAGAGTAAACAGACAAACTACAGAATGGGAGAAAATATTTGCAAACTATGCAGCTGACAAAGGTCTAATATCCAGAATCTATAAGGAACGTAAACAAGTTCACGAGCAAAAAACAAACACTATTTAAAAGTGGACAAAGGAATGAACAGACACTTTTCAAAAGAAGACATACATGTACCCAACAAACAAATGAAAAAATATTCAACATCACTAATCATTAGAAAAATGAAAGTCAAAACCCCAATGAGATACCATCTCACACCAGTTAGAATACCTGTGGGTGTGTTGTTTTTTAAATAGGGTCTCACGCTGTTTCCCAAGCTTGAGTGCAGTGGGACAAACATAGTTCACTGCAATCTCCACCTCCTAGGCTTAAGCATTCCTCCTGCCTCAGCCTCTTGAGCAGCTGGGACCACAGGCATGTGCTACCACACTCAGATAATATTTTATTTTTTTGTAGAGACAGGGTCTGATTTTGTTGCCCAGGCTGCTCTCAAACTCTAGGCTCTAGAGATTCTCCTCCCTCAGCTTCCCAAAGTGCTGGGATTACAGACGTGAGCCCCCACACACAGCCACAATGGCTATTATTAAAAAGTCCAAAAATATCAGATGCTGGCAAGGTTGTGGCAAAAAGGGAACACTTACACACTGCTAGCAGGAATCTAAGTTAGTTCACCCATTGTGAAAAGCAGTTTGGTGATTTCTGAAAGAACTTAAAACAGAATTACCATTTGACCTAGCAATCCATTATTGAGTATATATGCCCAAAAATATAAAATATTCTACCATAAAGACATGTGTACGTCGGGTGTGGTGGCTCATGCCTGTAATCTCAGCACTTTGGGAGGCAAGGCAGGCAGATCACTTGAGGTCAGGAATTCAAGACCAGCCTAACATACAGTGAAACCCCGTCTCTACTGAAAATACAAAAAAAATTAGCCGGGCATGGGGGTGAGCACCTGTAATCCCAGCTATCGAAGAGGTTGAGGCACAAGAATTGCTTGAACCCGGGAGGTGGAGGTTGCAGTGAGCCAAGATCATGCCACTGCATTCCAACCTGGGCAACAGAGCAAGACTCCACCTCAAAAAAAAAAAAAAAAAGACACATGTACATATACGTTCCTCACAACACTATCCACAATATCAAAGACATGTGATCAATCTAAATGCCTATCAATGGTAGACTGGATAAAGAAAATGTGGTATATATACACCATGGAATACTATACAGCCATAAAAAAAGAATGAGATCATGTCCTTTGCAGCAATATGGATGGAACTCAAGGCCATTATCCCAAGTGAACTAACACAGGAACAGAAAACCAAATATTTCATGTTCTCACTTATAAGTGGGAGCTAAACATCAAGTATGTGTGGACATGAAGAAGGAAACAACAGACACCGGGGCCTCTTTGAGAATGGAGAGAGGGAGCAGGGTATTGAAAAACTACCTATTGGGTACTATGCTTATTACCTGGGTGATGAAATAATCCGTACACCAAACCCCCACAACACGCAATTTATCTGTATAACAAACCTGCACATGTACCCCTGAACCTAAAAGTTAAAAATAAAATAAAATACTTCAAAAAAATAAATTATAAATAGGGCCAGGCATGCTGGCCCATGCCTGTAATCCCAGAACTTTGGGAGGCTGAGGCAGTAAGATATCAAGCCCATAAGTTTGAGACCAGCCTGGGCAACACAGGGAGACCTTGTCTCTATAAAAATTTAAAAACTGGCCAGGTGCAGTGGCTCACACCTGTAATTCCAGCACTTTGGGAGGCTGCGAGGGGCTGATCATCTGAAGTCGGGAGTTAAAGACCAGCCTGGCCAACATGGTGAAACCCCGTCTCTACTAAAAATACAAAAATTAGCTGTGCATGTTGGCACACACCTGTAGTACCAGCTACTCAGGAGGCTGAGGCAGGAGAATTGCTTGAACCCAGGAAGTGGAGGTTGCAGAGAGCTGAGATTGCGCCACTGCACTCCAGCCTGGTGACAAAGTGAGATTCCATCTTAAAAAAAAATAGTAGTAAAATTCTTGTAAAAATAAAATGACTACTGTTCCAAGTATTTTTAGCCATATTACATAAAAAGAGTTGAAAATTATAAACAATTATGATATGGGCCAGGCACGGTAGCTCACGCTTGTAATCTCAGCACTCAGCACTTTGGGAGGCCAAGGCAGGCAGATCGCTTGAGCTCAGGAGTTCAAGACCAGCCCAAGCAATATGGTGAAACTGTCTCTACAAAAAAATACAAAAATCAGCAGAGCATGGCGATGTACACCTGTTTTCCCTCTACTTGGGAGGCTGAGGTGGGAGGATGGCCTGACCCCAGAAGGTATAGATTACAGTGAGCTGAGAACACACCACTGCACTCCAGCCTTGGTGGCAATCAGACCCTGTCTCAAAAATAATAATAATTATAGTAATATTATTAATTATAATATATACCATATAATATTACTATATATTATATACTAATAATTACTGTAATAATTATTATAATTGTATAAGGCAAGATACAGTGAAAGTCATGTCCTGGGGACAAATAAGTAAAATAAAAGCTCAGGAAAGAGAGATGTATTTAACTTGGAATCTTCAAGGAAAGTTTCAGTTAAGTAGACTCAAAATAGCCCCAAAAATAATAGGTCTATGTAAGTGTAAAGAAGGAAAATACCATAGAAAATGGGAGAAACACATACTAAGAAAGACACAAAGACAGGAAAAAGGATGGTGTATAGGGAAGAAATGGGCAAGGAAGAAAAGTGTTAGGTGTAATCTTGGAGGAGAATTACTCCTTGAAACACATTAAAATGAAATAAATAAAGCAGAATGTTCACGTGAGGAATAATGGCAAAAAGGGTTAAGGATTACAGTGACTAACTACAGAATAACAGACCTCATCTGAGCCTTAGTTTTCTTTCATTAAGTAGACTCATCTGTGTGCTCCTTGGCCCCAGTCCCTTTCATCACTTGCATAACCTCCATACATGTGATGTGGCCCATTATCATTAAATCCCCCAAATTCAAAGGCAACACCTATAACCACTGGCAGGAAAATACTGCCCTATTCACATGGATCCTGGGTGTAGGTATTCAGTCCAAAAAACTTGGAATTTTGTCCTTGGGTAAAATGTGGTATTCCTATGCAAGTGGAGAAAGAGGAAAGTTTTGCTGTTAATAAAGTAATTCTTAATCTTTTTGGAGTTACAGACTTCTCTGAGACACTAATGAAAGGTCTTCATTATTACTTCAGAAGATAATGAGCATATATGCCATGTGCTGGGGATAAAATTGAGAATACGACAGTATCTGCCCTCACCAAATGCAGAGTTGAGCAGAAAGACAAAACACTGTTAAACAATTGTAGGTTGCCATCTCTGAATCATCTAAATTATGTTTTCCTGTTATCCCTGTTCATGTCCATTATAGCATTTATCATAATCTGATAATTTACATTCTGGTTAACCAAAATGTGTTATGCTGCTGCATAATAAACCAAATTTGTTGGCTTAAAACAATTCATTCTCTCTTAAGATTTTGTGGATTGACAAAGCTCAGCTCTGTAGTTCTCAATTTTCTCACACATGGTTGCAGTAAGATCGTAGAGGGGATGAAATCATCTAAAGTCTGGACTGGACTTGATGTTCACAACGGCTCACTCACAGGACCAGTTTATGCTGGCCATTGAAGTTCAGCTGGGGCTACTGATTGGAGTTACCTACACAAAGCCTCTCCATGAGGTTTGAGCTTCTTGCGGCAGAGTGACTGGGTTTTAAGAGGGATTATCTCAAGAAAAACATTCCCAGACACCCAGACATAAGCTCTAGAGCTTTAAGGCCTAGCTTCAAAATTGCCAAAATCTGGCTAGGCGTGGTGGCTCATGCCTATAATTTCAGTACTTTGGGAGGCCGAGGCAGGTGGATCATGAGGTCAGGAGTTCGAGACCAGCCTGGCTAAAATAGTGAAATCTCATCTCTATTAAAAATTGCAAAAAATTAGCCTGGTGTGGTGGTGTGTGCCTGTAATCTCAACCACGTGGGAGGCTGAAGCAGGAGAATCGTGTGAACCCAGGAGGCGGAGGTTGCAGTGAGCTGAGATCATGGCATTGCACTCCAGCCTAGGCAACACTGCGAGACTCTGTCTCAAAAAAAAAAATAAAGTTCCAATATGTTATTTCTGCCATATTCTATTGGCCAGCCCAGAGTCAAGGAAATGGGAATTAAGACTTTATTTCTACACATGAAAAACAGCATGCATATATACAAAGAGAAGGAATTGATGATATCCACTTTAAACCATCAAAACTGTCCATGTATTTGTTTAATACCTGCCTTTCCCACTAGATCATTAACTCAAGACAGGAGTTGGGCTGAACACGCTCATGCCACTAGTTTTGGAAGGCCACAGCAGGAGGATTGCTTGAGGCTAGGAGTTCCAGACCAGCCTGGGCAACATGGTGAGACCCCGGCTCTACCAAAAAAAAAAAAAAAAAAAATTTAGCCAGGCGTGGTGGCTCATGCCTGTAATCCCAGCACTTTGGGAGGCTGAGGTGGGTGATCACCTGAGGTCAGGAATTCGAGACCAGCCTGACCAATATGGTGAAACCCCATCTTTTTTTTAAAAAAAAAAAAAATCTAATTAGCTGGGCATGGTGGCATACACCTGTAGTCCTAGCTCCTCAGGAGGCTGAGGCAGGAGGATCACTTGAGCCCAGGAGTTTGAGGCGGTAATGAACTACGATCACACTAAGGAACCGTATCTGCCCCTTTTCAGTGCTACATACATCATCACAGTGGCTAGAATGGAGTAAGCCCTCAATAAATGCAATAAACGTTTGCTCAACTAACTTATTTATTCAATAAAAATTTCAAAAATACAAAAAACTGCCAAAAATTGTGCAAGAATGAAAATTCTATAGTGCCTGCCTTCAAGAAATTTACTTTCTGGTGGCAGAAAGAGATAACCACAGCCTGAAAAAACTTAGGCTTGTTGATAAAATGAGATTATGGGACTAGATAAACTATAATGCTTGTTGAATGTCTGAAACAGGCAACAGCGTTCTTGTGTGTCACATCAAAAGGTAATGACAGACAGGTATTTGCACTATACATATATATTATGTATATATATACGTATATATATATATATGTATGTATATACATACATATATATATAGATGACTCTCAGATGTGATCCATATATATGTGCAAAAGATCACATCTGAGAGTCATCTGTATATATATATATGTATATATATATATATGTATATACATACATATATATACAGATGACTCTCAGATGTGATCCATATATATGTGCAAAAGATCACATCTGAGAATCATCTAAAAAAGAATGAAAATAAAGATGCCTTTTGTTCAAGTAGGCAGCTGTCAAGTGAGCAAGAAAAGCACTATTGGATCATAGCTGATTCTTCTGATACTACATCCTATGTTAAGACAGAGATTAGCTAGTGAATTTTGCAGAGTTCCTGGGATTAACTCAGAGACATGTGATGAAAGCAGTGTAAATTTAACCTACTACTAGAAAGAAGAATGGAATCAGAAAAACAAGTTAGAAGGCAATGAGTAATGAAGACTGAAATGAGGTGGCTGCAACAAGAATGAAGACTAAATCTGAGATACGTTTCAAAGGAAAAAGTGATAGAAAATGGATGAATAATTAAATAGTGGTGGGATGGAAAAGAATGAGGTATGAGTCTGAGGAAACCTAAAGAGGTGCTATTTCATGTGGAACAAGGAAGAATCTTTATTAGATATACTGAAATGAAAAGTAAATATGTTTCCTATGTTCTCTTAGAATTATGTGCTTAAACTGTGGTGACAGTGTGGAGCTAAAAGTGTAGAAGGCAGCATAAACAGCAAGCCACAATGGCTCACACCTGTAATCCCAGCACTTTGGGAGGCCAAGGCGGGTGGATCATGAGGTCAGGAGTTGGAAACCATCCTGGCTAACACGGTGGAACCCTGTCTCTACCATAGGTACAAAAAAATTAGCCCAGCATGATGGCACGCATCTGTAGTCCCAGCTACTTGGGAGGCGGAGGCAGAAGAATCACTTGAACCCAGGAGGTGGAGGTTGCAGTGAGTTGAGATCACACCACTGCACTCCAGCCTGGACAACAGAGTGAGACTCCAACTCAAAAAAAAAAAAAAGAATTCAGCATAAACAAACTTCTAGAGAAAAGATCACTTAATTGCTTTTATTAGTCAATCTTTTAGTTCAAAACAGATGTACACTTTATGTGTTAGGCTTGATAGTCCATTTTGTGATGTGTCATTATGAATATTCCCAATTTTGAGGATATGAAGGCGATGTAACTGAAGCATCTGCCAATTCATTATTAGGATTAATTCGCTGATGTGGCTACTTAGGTGAGTTCTGGGTCACTGACAAAAAGTAAATTTATCAAAAATAATTTTAACTAAAAGTCAAGTCACTGAATTCACTTCTTTAACTCTTTAGTTGATCAGTTTTAACCTGAATAGCATGAAAAGGAATGTTCAATTTGTCTGCCCTAATCCCTGCCATTGTTGCCAGAGACTGAAAAGCAGAGAAAGGAAGAAGACCAGGCCTAAAGTCTTAGTCTTAAAGTTCTGCACTGATAAATATATGTTCATTGCTATTATATTCTTGAATATGATCAATTCTTTTCTGTCCACCTCCTCCTAAACAGCAGCAGGAAATTGGAGCAGAAACAAATTGAACATTCTTTTAAATGTTACCAATAAGATGAAAACTCAATTAAAACTAGTTTAAAAGAAGTAAATCCAGGAATTGGCATTTGGTAAAATGGATGGCTTCTGCTAAGTAAATGTACCTTTTTCCCTCACAATTGTATGTGAAACTATACCCATAGTGAAAGAGTACTGTTCTAGCAAACTGAAGTGACTCCTCTGTGCAGGACATACAAATACCTCCAGTCACCTTGTTAATCTATATAAACTCTAACTCTTTGGACGAAAATCAAGCAAAGAAAGAGTTTATACAGGTCCAGCACTTTGGGAGGCCAAGGTGGGTAAATCACTTGAGGTCAGGAGTTCGAGACTAGCCTGGTCAACATGGTGAAACCCCACCTCTACTAAACGTATAAAAATTAGCTGGCCATGGTGGCAAGCGCCTCCCTACTTGGGAAGCTGAGGCAAGAGAACTGCTTGAACCCAGGAGGCAGAGGTTGCAGTGAGCTGAGATTGTGCTACCACACTCCAGCCTGGACAACAGAGTAAGACTCCATCTCAAAAAAAAAAAAAAGTTTATACAGTTTGATGTGCTGAAAGACTGCAAAAATAGAAACCTGGAACAAGAATTTGTGTAGAATTGGCATTTTCATGTTTTAAAGAAAACTGTGAACATGGCCAAAACCATTTTCTTCTAGGCCATTACATTTCAAAATTACCATTTCTTTTTAAGCATCATTTTATAATTGTGATTTTTCTCTTTATACTTCAGGCTATAGCAATAATTATGAATTGTAGATAATTATTTCAGGTTAGGCATGGTGGCTCACACCTGTAATCCCAACACTTTGGGAAGCCAAGAAGAGAGGATCACTTGAGGTCAGGAGTTTGAGACCAGCCTGGTCAACATAGTGAGACTCCCCCCATCTCTATTTTTTTAATTAAATTTTAAAAAAGATAATTATTTTAAATACTAAACACATTTATTAATTATGCAATTGAAATAACTACTAAGTGTTGACCATTATTAACTGAATATACATGCATAGGACCTAGATGTCTGGATCAGAAATGCTACTATTGTGTATATTCTTCCCAAAATACTAAAATTTATATATTTGACATCAAGAAATTTAGATTTACATGCCGATATTAAAGACTTCTAATTGATTTTCCATTTCTTTACTAAAGTACTCATAAGTGAAACAACTTCTGTATTGGTTATGTATACTCTCTAGACTCTTTGGAATGGTAAGTGCTATACACATGGGAATAATACAAAATGATTAGTCCATGGGGTCCAAGAATAACAAATTATTAAATCTCCAGAGAAGAATCAGTTTTTAGATTTCCACTTTTACAAAACAAATGCTGGGCCTACGATGTTGGCTGTGAGTTTGTTTAAAAAAAGAAAAACAAGAAAAATTTGGGCCAATAATGCCCATAAGTACTAATGTCAATATTAGTACTTAAGTCATGTGAATTCAATATTCAAATTTAATTATTTTTAAAATATTTAATCTAATCTAATCTATTACTGTGGGAATCTTGCCATCATAACTGTTTATGTCCAGTATGGGAGCCAGTAAGGTATGGGAGTCACAAAGCCCTGTATGCCATCTTTGCCATTTACTAGTTATTCATATAAAGTTTGCCCATATAAATTGGGCAAATTATCAAACTTTTCTGAGCCTTAAATTCCTTATCTAATAGAATCTGAACTAAATATGATTATGCACACAACTATTTGGCATATTGCCTGACCCACAGCCAGAGGTCAGTATCAGCTGCTACTGTAATGTTAAACTGGCCAATGTATTTAACACCCTCTACTTGAGAATTTTCAAAATCAAAATTATGTAACTAGTCTAGTGGTTTTCAATGTAAATTTAGAAGAAATCCTTTCAGAAATGTATAAAAGAAAATTATGTAATAGAAAGGTAATAGCTTATGAACAAAGATTATGATTTCAGTGTTTAATATTAAACTCAAATGTTCAAAATAAGGGATGAATTTATTAAATTATGTATAACCTGCAGATGGAACATTGGGCAACAACAAAAACAATAATATGGAAGTTGTGTAAGGGTGGCAGAATTATGCTTTATGGTAGTCTCCCTTTATTCATGGTTTTAGAGTTTTAGTTACCCATGGTCAACTGTAGTCCAAAATATTTAATGGAAAATTCTAGAAATAAACGCTTTATAAGTTTTACATTACACACCATTCTGAGTAGCCCAATGAAATCTTGCATCATCCCACTCTGTCCTGCCTGGGATATAAATCATCCCTTTGTCCAGTGTATCTATGCTGTGCATGCTACCAGCTCTGTTAGTAATTTAGCAGCCAAGCTGGCTATCAGATCAACTGTCAGGTAGCATTATAGCAGTGTCTGTGTTCAAAGAACTCTTATTTTACTTAATAATGGCCCCAAATTGCAAAAGTAGTGATGCTAGCAATTTGAATAGGCTAAAGAGAAGCCATAAAGTACTTCCTTTAAAGCGAAAAGGTGAAAGTTCTTGATTTCAGGAAACAAAAAAATAATATGCTGAGGTTGCTGAGATCTATGGAAAGAATGGATCCTCGCCCTGACAGTGAAATTGAAGGTAAAAAAGATTTGTGTTAGTTTTGCTGTCACACCTCAAACTGCAAAAGTTACAGCCACAGTGTATGATAAGTACTCAGATAAGATGGAAAAGGCTGTATAAATTTGAGTGGAAGACATAAGCTAAAATGTGTTTCAATCAATGCAGTCAGCAACTGGGTCTTGTACCATCTACAGTTCAGGCATCCACTGGGATTCTTAGAACACATCCGCCTAAGATGAGGGGGGAGGGTACTGTACTTTCTCTCCCATCTTCCATAGTTTTTATTATATTTTTATAAAAAATAAAAGTTATGGCTGGGCAAGGTGCCTCATACCTGTAATACCAGCGCTTTGGGAGGCTGAGGCAGGAAAATAACTACAGGCCAGGAGTTCAAGACCAGCATGGGCAACATAAGGAGATCCTGTTTCTACTATATATATATATATATATATATTTTTTTTTTTAAATTATCCAGGTGTGGTACATCTAGCTACTCTAGAAGGCCGAGTCAGGAGGATTGAACCTGGGAGTTGGAGATTGCAGCGAACTATGATTATACCACTGCACTCTACCCTGGGCAACAGAGCAAGACACTTGCTTACTGTAAGTAAATAAATAAATAAATGTTATACTATTCTTTTTTTTTGAGACGGACTCTTGCTCTGTTGCCCAGGCTAGAGTGCAGTGGCATGAAGTCAACTCACTGCAACCTCCACCTTCTGGGTTCAAGCAATTCTCCTGCCCCAGCCTCCAGAGTAGCTGGGACTGTAGGCATGTGCCACCACACCGAGCTAATTTTTTGTACTTTTAGTAGAGATGGTGTTTCACCGTGATAGCCAGGATGGTCTCGATCTCCTGACATCGTGATCCATATGCCTCAGCCTCCCAAAGTGCTGGGATTACAGGCATAAGCCACCGAGCCTGGCCTTAAGTCACACTATCCTTTTAAAAACTGCCAAAACAACAACGACAAAGAATGGCCAGGCGTGGTGGCTCATGCCTGTAATCCCAGCACGTTGGGAGGCCAAGGTGGGTGGATCGCCTGAGGTTGGGAGTTCAAGACCAGCCTGACCAACATGGAGAAACCCCATCTTAAAAAAAAATTGCCAGAACAATTCAATAGGGGAAAGAACAGTTTTTCCAACATATGATGTTAGGACAACTAGATGTTCACTCACAGAAGAATAAAGTTGGACCCCAACTCCCCCATATAAATTATCTCAAAATAAATCTTATACCTAAATGAAAAGCTAAAACTATAAAACTTTTAGGAGAAAACATAGTAAATCTTCATGACCTTGGATTAGGCAACACCAAAGTACAAGTACAAAAGAAAAAATATATAAATTGGACTACATCAAAATTAAAAATGTTTGTGTTGCAAATGTTACCATCAAGAAAGTGACAAACTCACAGAATGGGAAAAAATATTTGCTAAGCATATATGATAAAGGACTTCTGTCCAGAATATATAGAGAACTCTTACAACTCAAATAATAAAAGATAAATAACCCAATTAAAAAATGGGTATGCCTGGGCACTGTGGCTCACACCTATAACCCCAGCACCTTGGGAGGCTGAGGCAGGCAGAACACGAGGTCAGGAGATTAAGACCATCCTGGCCAACATGGTGAAACCCTGTCTCTACTAAAAATACAAAAATTAGCTGGGTGTGGTGGCACACGCCTGTAATCCCAGCTACTTGGGAGGCTAAAGCTGGAGAATTGCTTGAATTTGGGAGACAAAGATTGCAGTGAGCCAAGATCGTGCCACTGCACTCTAGCCTGGCAACAGACCAAGACTCCATTTCAAAAAAAAAGGGTAAAGGATTTGAATAAATATTTCCCCAAAGAAGATATAAAAAAGGCCAGTAACCATATGAAAAAATGTAAAGCCAAACCAATGTATGTATTCAAGACATTTGAACTTTAATTCCCTCTATAACATTCTTACCAAAGAATTAAACTAGCCTCCTTCCAAAAGTATACAAGGACCGGAAACGGTGCCTCACGCCTTTAATCCCAGCACTTTGGGAGGCCTCGGCAGGCAGATCACTTGAGGTCAGGAGTTCGAGACCAGCCTGGCCAACATTGTGAAACCCTGTCTCTACTAAAAATACAAAAAATTAGCTGAGTGTGGTGGTATTGGCCGGTAATCCCAGCTATTTGGGAGGCTAAGGTAGGAGAATTGCTTCAACCTGGGAGGCAGAGGTTGCAGTGAGCTGAGATCACACCACTGTACTCCAGCCTGGGTAACAGTGAGAGCCTGTCTCAAAAAAACAAAAAACAAAAACAAACAAAAACAAAAACAAAAAAAAAAACAAAAACAGGCCAGGTGTGGTGGCTCACGCCTGTAATCCCAAAACTTTGGAAGGCTGAGGCGAGTCGATCACCTGAGGTCAGGAGTTCGAGACCAGCTTGGCCAACATGGCGAAATCCTGTCTCTACTAAAAATACAAAAAAACTAGCTGGGCATGGTGGTGGTTGCCTGTAATCCTAGCTACAAGGGAGGCTGAGACAAGAGAATTGCTTGAACCTGGGAGTCAGAGGTGGCACTGAGCCAAGATCGCACCATTGTACTCCAGCCTGGGCGACAGCAGGACTGTCTCGAAAAACAAACAAACAAAAAGAAAACCACTATACGAATACACTACTGCCTCTCAAAGCATCCTGTTATTGTCTAGACAGCTCTAATCACTAAAAAATTCTTCCTTCTATTGGGCTTATGTCTTCCTATAAACATTGGTCCCAGAGCTGCTTTATGGCTAGATTAAATCTAATTCTTTTGCCACATGAGAAAGAACTGATACTGCTACCATTTGAACATATGCCAGTTTTTCTCATAGTACCTAAATCTGGATACATGCCAGGTCCAAGCCTAACCAATCTCTCTTGTTCAGAAAACTACAATAATTGAATTTTGGCAGGCAAATCATGTGGTTGATTCGTAATTAAGTTTATCAACAATAAAATTCCCTTTGTCATAAACGCTTTTATTAGGCTATTTATCCTTCATCAATTCTTCAACCGTTTTTTTCCCAAACCAAATGCAGGATTATATATTTAGTTATACTTATTTAAACCAATCTGTTAAGTCCTTCTTGCTACAAGACTTTCGAATTATTTTTACTGTTTGCATAAGGGTCCATCAAGCTTTGTCATTTCTGAATGTGATCAACGTGCTGTCAAAGTCCTTACTCACTGCTTACTTACCTCCAATCCTCTGGCATTTTTCTATTCTCTAATTCCTCAAAGTTCAACTTTCTTACCTACAAATTCATAGCAATCTCAGATATATAATTAGTTCAGGTTAGGAAACAAAGTTTGTTAGGAAACAAACAAATATTGAGTAGTTAAGATGTTTTCTTAATTTCAATTAAAGAATATTGGACTTTAATTCTACTTTACTAAGTGACTTGTTGTTCTTACAGAATAAAGATTATTCTCCTTGATGGAAAATGTGGAAACAAAATAGGAGCAGTTAATATTAAATAGGCATATATTTTTTCCAGTTTCTGAATTGTAAAATATTTAAAATTATCTTTAATATATTCCTCACATCTGTTAATTCTGAATTTTAACTTTTCTGGCACACTTATATGTTTGTGACTTTTCTATATTCATCTTTTATATATATCCTTCAGAAAACCTTAGTTAAGGCCAGGTGCAGTGGCTCATGCTTGTAATCCCGGGAGGCTAAGGCAGGAGAATCACGTGAACCCAGGAGGCAAAGGTTGCAGTGAGCCAAGATCATGCCACTGCACTCCAGCTTGGGCGACACAGAGACTCCGTCTCCAAAAAAAAAAAACCACCTGAGTTAACATTGTTGCAACTGGAGTCACAGTAGCTTTATTTGCATTTGCCTTTTCTTTCTTTTTTCTTTTTGTAACTTCTGGCCTGCTCTGCATGTAACCTTTGTCTTTTATAAAAAAAACTCACTGCTATCATTTATAACTGTGTAATTATGTAATTATGTTTTAATGTTTCCCAAATTTCCCAGTCTTAGCTCATGAGGTCACAACTACTTATTTTTTGTTCAATTTTTTAAAGCCTTCTTCCTATCATCTAGACAATATATGTATGTCGCTACTTCTAGAATTCTCATCCTAGCTATCACAAACTTTTATAAAATGGTCACTTTGTCTCCAGAGGTTTCTATTGTTCCTACCCACCAATTCTTCCTCATTGGTTATAAATAGATCCAGAGCAGCAGTATCCTTCATTTAATCCTTTATCTGTTCTATATTTACTAAACAAATAACATTTTTTTATTGGAAAAAAAAACTTAAAAAGTAAGTAAAAAGGTTTTTAAAAAAAATCTGAAATCTGCCAGGTGCAGTGGCTCACACCCGTAATTTCAGCACTTTGGGAGGCTAAGCAGACGGATCACCTGAGGTTGGGAGTTCAAGACCTCTAGCAAAAATACAAAATTAGCCAGGCGTAGTGGCATGCACCTGTAATCCCAGCTACTTGGGAGGCTGAGGCAGGAGAATCACTTGAACCTGGGAGGTAGAGGTTGCAGTGAGCCAAGATCACAGCACTGCACTCCAGCCTGGGCACCAAGAGTGAAACTCTATCTTAAATTTAAAAAAATCTGAAATCTTACCATCCCAAGAAAATCAGTGTGTTTTAATTAGTTTTTTTTTTGTTGTTTTTTTTTTTTTGTTTTTTTGAGACAGAGTCTTCTGTTGCCCAGGATGGAGTGCAGAGGTGTGATCTCAGCTCACTGCAACCTCCACCTCCCAGGTTCAAGTGATTCTCCTGCCTCAGACTCCCGAGTACCTGGGATTCAGGTGCACGCCACCACACCCAGCTAATTTTTGTATTTTTAGTAGAGACAGGGTTTCACTATGTTGGCCAGGCTGGTCTCAAACTCCTGATATCCGATGTACCACCCGCCTAAACCTCCCAAAGTGCTGAGATTACAGGTGTCAGCCAGGTCAGGCCCCAAGAAAATCACTGTTAATAATTTGGTGTATATCCCTCGAGATTTCTTATATAAATATATTTCTTCCCTTACATTCTAAGACAGAAAATGTCACCAAGGCAAGAATTTGTGAAACACCCCAAGTTAATTTCAAATGAATTTGGTTGGCCCTAGAGATTGCTTAGAAATGTGCACTTTTGAGCCAGGCGAGGTGGCCCAACACTTTGGGAGGCCAGCACTTTGGGATGCCAAGGCAGGTGGATCATTTGAGGTCAGGAGTTTGAGACCAGCCTGGTCAACATGGTGAAATCCCATCTCTACTAAAAATACAAAAATTCACCTGCTATGGTGGTAGACACCTGTAATCCCAACTACTTGGAAGGCTGAGCAGGAGAATCTCTTGAACTGAGGAGGTAGAGGTTGCAGTAAGCCAAGATCACAACACTGCCTTCCAGTCTGGGTGACAGAGTAAGACTCTTGTTTCCAAAAAAAAAAAAAGAAAAGAAAAGAAAAAGAAAAAGAAATCTGCACTTTTGTTTAAGCATTTTCCTATCCAAAAAAGATCTACCATTATACCAACAATTTATAAATCTTATATTCATGCCTTAGCCAAATATATTTACCATTATAGATTCCCAGCTTTCAATTTAAGCATTTTGACAAAATTAGAACTCCTTTCACAAACTTGCCAATCTTCCTAATTAAAAGAATTATTTACTTATCAGAAGTAATAATTAGATATATCAATTTGAACTATTTATATGTGGTGGTATCCAATACAAAAATTCCCAATAAACATAAAAAGGTATAAATATCTAGAGGAACACAGAAGACAATAGGTGGACAAGGTTAGTTAGACCCTTTAAACATTATACAAATCCCAGAAGCCATAAAGAAAAAAATTAACCAACATGAACAAGTACAAAAATTTTAATTTCTATATAGAAAAAGATTCTCCTGTAGTTTTAAGACATTTTACAGACTATGAGAAGCCATTTGTAACACATAATACTCAAGTGGCTAATATCCATAATACATAAAGATTTCCTATAAATCAATAATAAAAATACAAAAGTTCATAAAAGATATGAACAAGCAATCCACAGAACTATAAAACACCAATAAGCATATGAAAAGATGCCAAACCGATACATTCAAATCAAACGCATTTTTTTCGCTCATCAGATTGGCAAAAATTAAGATTGAAAATATCTACTGCTCGACCTCCCCAGCTCAGGTGTTCCTCCCACCTCAGTCTGCTGAGTAGCTATGACCATAGCTGTGTGCCACCACGCCTGGCTAATTTTTGTGGAAACAGTTTCACCATGTTGTCCAGGCTGGTCTCTAATTCCTGGGCTCAAGCAATCTACCTGCCTTGGCCTCCCAAAGTGCTAGGATTACAGGTGTGAGCCATGGCATCCAGCCTCTTTCTTATATATACTATTGGAGTTAGAGTTAACTGAAATAAATGTTGTGAAGGATAAGCTGAAGAATTTTAGAAAAAAATTTTAAGTGTGTATACCCTATATTTCAACAACCTCAATTCCAGGAAACTTTATTCTACAAAAATATATGCAGATATGCACAAAGATCTACATATATGAATGGCCACTGCAGCATTCTTTGTAATATAAAATATTGCAAGCAACATAATCTTCATTAATCATGAAAAAGTTAAATTATGATCCACCTGTAATGGAGTACTATGCAGCAGACAAAAGAACAGGGTAAATCTTTATATGCTGATGTGAAAAGGTAGACATGATACACTTTAAAAAAATTTAAAGGTGTAGTAAAGTGATTCTTCTGCCTCAAAGGGAAAAAAGTGTGTAAAAATAGATACTGACACAGAGAGTAAATGAACACATACAAAAATCTGTAAAAAGTATACAACAAACTGATAAGGAAGACTTACGTTTTAACACTTTGGCAATAATTTATTACAGCCAGCCTTAATTACTTTGGTAAATACACTCACAAACCCTTCTAAATTCATCTACTGGCAAAATTCTGAACCAAATTTGTCCAATAAAAGGGTCATAACTGGCTTACAGAATATTCATACAGGAGACATTTTTCCAACTGCAGGCTGAAACCCATTAGTGAAATGCAAAATCAATTCAAAGGGATGCCACAAGCATATTTTCAAAATAAAATACAACCGATACATCAGAATACAGGCCGGGCATGGTGGCTCATGCCTATAATCCAAGCACTTTGGGAAGCTGAGGCAGGTGGATCACTTGAGGTCAGGAGTTCGAGACCAGCCTGGCAAACATGGTGAAACCCCATTTCTACTAAAAATACAAAAAAATTAACCAGGCATGGTGGCGCACATCTATAATCTCAGCTACTCAGGAGGCTGAGGCAGGAGAATCACTTGAACCCAGGAGGCAGAGGTTGCAACGAGCCGAGATTGCGTCATTGCACTCCAGCTTGGGCAACAAGAGCAAAACTTTGACTCAAAAAAAAAAAAAAAAAAAAAAAAATCAGAATGCATTATCCTTAATACTGTTTTACAATTTATGTTTTGATACAATTAAATATGTATGTGTGGCCTTAATCACAAAATAAAATATACCTCCTACTGTAAATTTTGAGCAAAATCACACTAACAACATTTCAACATTATGTTTTCAAGAAACGTCTAATGATTTACAAAAGTGCTCATTTTAAAGTGTTAAAGGAAAAAAGCAGGGCATAATACTAAATGTACATATATGTATCATCTCATTTAGTTATATTTGCATAGAAAAAGAAATAGAGAAAACTATTCCTAAAGGATGGCTATTTGGAGTGGCAAAATACAAGTAATTTTTGTTCTTTTTCCCCATAGTTTCAAAAACTCTTATAATGAGCATGTGGCTTCTATCTAATCAGAACAAAATGCTATTTAAAACATAAATTACGGCCAGGCGCTGTGGTTCAGGCCTGTAATCTCAGCCTGAGAATCAGAGCTGTAATTTCAGTTCTAGGAAGCTGAGGCAGGCAGATTGCTTGAGCCCAGAAGTTTGAGATCAGCTTGGGCAAAGTGGCAAAACCCCATCTCTACAAAAAAAAAAAAAAAAAAAAAAAATTAGCCAGGCACGGTGCCTCGTGCCTATAGTCCCAGCTACTTGAGAGGCTGAGGCACAAAAATTGCTTAAACCTGAGAGGTGGAGGTTGCAGTAAGCCAAGATCACACCACTGCACTCCAGCCTGGGCAACAGACTGAGACTTCATCTCAAAAAAAATGTCCGGCCGAGGTGCCTGATGCCTGTGATACCAACACTTTGGGAAGCCAAGGCAGGCAGATCACCTGAGGACAGGGGTTCAAGACCAGCCTGGCCAACATGGCAAAACCCTGTCTCTACTAAAAACACAAAAATTAGCTGGGCATGATGATGTGCACCTGCAGTCCCAGCTACTTAAAAGGCTGAAGGAGGAGAATCACTTGAACCCAGAAGGTGGAGCCTGCAGTGAGCCGAGATATTGCCACTGCACTCCAGCCTAGCTACAGAGGGAGACTCCGTCTCAAAAAAACAAAAAACAGCTGGGCGCTGTGGCTCACGCCTGTAATCCCAGCTCTTAGGGAGACACAGGTGGGAGGATAGCTTGAGCCCAGGAGTTTGAGACCTGCCTCGGCAATATAGTGAGACCCCATTCTCCACAAAAAGGAAAAAAACAAAAAGACAAAAAAAAAAAATAATAAGCGTAACTCCCCTCAAAGCAACAACCCCCACTCTTAAAAAAAAAAAAAAAAGAAAAAAATCATATCTTCAGTTTATGTTTTTAAAACTTAAACACTGGCAGGATGTGGTGGCTCGTGACTGTAATCTCAGCACTTTGGGAGGCTGAGACGGGTGGATCACGAGGTCAGGAGATTGAGATCATCCTGGCTAACACGGTGAAACCTCATCTCTACTAAAAAATACAAAAAAATTAGCCAGGCGTGGTGGAATGCCCTGTAGTCTGAGCTACTCGGGAGGCTGACGCAGGAGAATCACTTGAACCTGCGAAGTGGAGGTTACAGTGAGCTGAGAACATGCCACTGCACTCCAGCTTGGGTGACAGAGCTGGGTGACTCCATCTCAAAAAACAAATTTAAACAACTTGGGTAAGTTTCATACTGGTGTCAAATTTAGAAAAGAAAAATATTGTTTATAAAAAGCGATTCATTCTTTCTCTACTCTCAATGAAATGACAAAATATAGATCAAAGCAAAAAAATTCAAGAAATCTTTTCTCATGTAAAATATAAAATTACAGTGATCTGAGTTCCACAGATAATTCAATGTTCACACTGCTTTTCAATTTACTAGATTACAAATTTGCATTGAATGATAAAAATATCTTAATTAAGCTTTTTTTTTTTTGAGACGAAGTCTCACTCTGTCACCAGGCTAGAGTGCCGTGGTGCGATCTTGGCTCACTGCAACCTCTGCCTCCTGGGTTCAAGCGATTCTCCTGCCTCAACATCCCATGTAGCTGGGATTACAGGCACCTGCCATTGCGCCTGGCTAATTTTTGTATTTTCAGTAGAGACAGGGTTTCACCATGTTGGCCAGGCTGGTCTCAAACTCCTGACCTTGTGATCCACCCGCCTTGGCTTCCCAAAGTGCTGGGATTATAGGCGAGAGTCACCAAGCCCAGCTTAATTATATTATTAAGAGCAACATGTTTGGGCATACCTGTGATTTTTTGAGGTGGGGGACAGGGTCTTACGCTGTCGCCCAAGCTGAGGTTCAATGGTGTAATCACTGTTCACTGCAGCCTCCAAGTTCTGAGCTTAAGGGATCCTCCTGCCTCAGCCTGCCAAATAGCTAGGACTACAGGCAGGTACTAACGTGCCTGGCTAATTTTTTTTTTAAAGCCAGAGTCTTGCTATATTGCCCAGGCTGGTCTCAAACTCCAGGGGTCAAGCAATCATCCTGCTTTGACCTACAAGGTGTTGGGATTACAGGCATAAGCCACTGCACCAGCCCTATAATCTTCTTATTAAAGGTTCCTGCTTTTGGCTTTTGGCTTGGAGGAGGCCAAGGTGCAACTTTCTTTGGTTGTCCCAAATCCAGGTTCATCCAACACCAGCTGCCTCCACCATGCCGCCAAAGTTCGACCCCAACGAGATCAAAGTCATATACCTGAGATGCACCACAGGTGAAGTTGGTGCCACTTCTGCGCTGGCCCCCAAGATCAGCCCCTTAGGTCTGTCTCCAAAAAACGTTGGTGATGACATTGCCCAGGCAATGGGTGACTGGAAGGGCCTGAGGATTACAGTGAAACTGACCATTCAGAACAGACAGGCCCAGACTGAGGTGGTGCCTTCTGCCCCTGCCCTGATAATCAAAGCCCTCAAGGAACCACCAAAGACAGAAAGAAACAGAGAAACACTAAACACAGTGGGAATATCACTTTCGATGAGACTGTCAACATTGCTCGACAGATCTGGCACTGATCTTTAGCCAGAGGACTCTCTGGAACCATTAAAGAGATCCTGGAGACTGCCCAGTCTGTGGGCTGTAATGTTGATGGCCACCACCCTCATGACATCATAGACGACATCAACAGTGGTGCTGTTCAATGCCCAGCTAGTTAAGAGGCACAAAGGAAAATATTTCAATAAAGGATCATTTAATGACTGGTTAAAAAAAGAAGAAAGATTCCTATAGCCCACCTCCTCTTTTTCTAACCCTTTATTCTTAATTTATTTCAGATCCAGTCTCAGTCACCAGGCTGTAGTGCAGCAGCACGATCTTGGCTCACTGCAAACTCCACCTCCCAGGTTCAAGCAGTTCTCCTGCCTCAGCCTCCCGAGTAGCTGGGACTATAGGTGCACCCCGCCACACTCAGCTAATTTTTTTGTATTTTTAGTAGAGATGGGGTTTCACCATATTGGCCAGGATGGTCTCCATCTCCTGACCTCGTGATCTGCCCACCTTGGCCTCCCAAAGTACTGGGATTACGAGCGTGAGCCACCACGCCTGGCCACTAACCCTTTATTCTAAGGGTTAAACTCTCCCTTGTTTTCCATTCTGGATTTCTCTCTAATTTAGTTCTCTTCTTCTGAGCTGTCCAAATTATAACAGAGACTTGATGGTATTCAATTAAACCACTTCGACAAGTTCATGTTTTGAAGAAACAGATTAATTTTTAAACATAATTTACATATTAAAACACAGTCCAATATTCATGAGTTCATAGGTTAGGTATTTCTACATAGTGGCTAATCATTTTTGGTACTTATTAAAATAAAGCAATAAATGACATTTAAAATGACCTATTTGGTGAATTTAAAATGAGGAAGTGACACAGATCAAGGACAAATATTTTATTCTTGTGTACCACAGAGACATTAAAAATGCATTTTTGTAGAGAAAAACTAGTACCTTTCATCAGAAAGAAATACACATTACTAAACATCTTTTATATATAATTTTTCAAAATTGGTATGCAAATTTATCTAGGTTTTGTCATAAGAATTCATTATGTGTCTTAATAGCTTCTGAAAATTAAAATTACTAGACTTTCATTTGAGTCGATCAATGCTGAAGATATAAATATCCCTCTCGGCTCTTTTTTTTGGAGACAGGGTCTCCCTGTCATCCAGGCTGGAGTGCAGTGGCTCACTGCAACCTCAAACTGCTAGGCTCAAGGGATCCTTCTATTTCAGCCTCCCAAGTAGCTGGTACTACATGGGTGCAGCACCATGTCTGAATAATTTTTAAAACATTTTTGTAAAGGCAGGGTTTCACTATGTTGTCCAGTCTGGTCTCAAACTCCTGGGCTCAAGCGATCCTCACAGCCTCAGCCTCCCAAAGTGCATGAGTCACCATATATCTGGCCTTTTTTTCTTCTTTTTTTCTAAGTTAAATGACCATCTACTACCATCACAAACCCCAAAAATGGCATGCTAAAACAATCCTCTGAAATCCAACTATTTTTAAGAAATCTCAATGTTACTAGATATAATCAATAAAAGAATAGCATTAAAATCAATTTTTAAAAGATAGTGTTTAGATATAGGCTGAATTTTTAAAAAATACTTGAAAATATCTGCCATGTAACTGCTGGAAGATCTGAAAATGATGATAAAGTCAAACGAATTGCTAATTAAAAATATAACAATAACATTATTATAGAGTGGTTCAGAATGCTGACTCTGAAACCAGATTGTCCTAGCTACTTATCAGCTGTGTAAACTTAGATAGCTTAATCTGTACCTCAATTTCTTTACTTGGAATATAAGGATAATAACAGTGTCTATCTTATTTACTTCTCAAGAGGATTAAATGAACTAATGTATGTAAAATAGTTGGACCAGTGCTATACATTACAAGCATTATTTAAACATTTCTCATTTGTATTACCATTATAAAGACAGTTTAGGCTTACAAAACTATCTTATCACATTAGAGATAAAGAACTACCTGGTGCTGTGGCTCATGCCTGTAATCTCAGCACTCTGGGAGGCTGAGGCAGGTGGATCACAAGGTCAAGAGATCCAGACCATCCTGGCAAACATGGTGAAACCCTATCTCTACTAAAAAAACAAAGATTAGCTAGGCGTGGTGACGTGCACCTGTAGTCCCAGGTACTAGGGAGGATGAGGCAGGAGAATAGCTTGAACCCGGGAGGCGGAGGTTGCAGTGAGCCGAGATTGCGTCAATACACTCCAGCCTGGTGACAGAGCAAGACTCCGTCTGAGAAACAAAACAAAACAAAGAACTACCTAGAAGATGATTTATATTACTTGCTTGTTATAGCTTATCTTAGTCCTTATCAATTCAGTATGCATATGCCAAGGTAACTGGCATTCTAACAATTTCACATTAAAAAAAAAAATCACAAAACATTCACAAATAAGAAAATCTACAAGTAAATCTAACAATATAATGTATTGTTACAGAAAAATAACAGGCAAAATACGTTAAGGATTATCTAAACCACAATATTTCTGACAGAACTATTAGTTACAAACTATTTTATAAAGAAGCATGCCATAAAAGGCAATCTTTGCATATAGCAATATAAGAATATGCACATAAGATGTCCAATATGTCTTTTCTTAGTCTTTAATTATAAAATCACGGTGCTTTATTTCAAATGCATTCACAGAAAATGGTCAATATTTAAAATTATTTACATCTAAATATGCTTTTTTAGATTGAACTTTCCAAAATATTGATTGGTCCTTACTGTGATATAGAAAAATTTGCATTGAACATATTTATTCACTTTTTCTTGTATTTTATACTCTACCATGTACTAAATGTTTATAATTTTTATCAAGATATACATCTGTCCTTTCATGTAAATGTAACTTAAATTTGGATTCTTACATTCTCCCCAGTGCAGTGGTTCTCAAACTTTAGTGTGCACCATAATTACCTACTTTTTTTTTTGGTGGGGGGGGGGGGGGGCGGAGTTTCCCGCTTTTCAACCCGGCTGCAGTGCAATGGCGAGTACACAGTGCACTGCAACCTTTGCCTCCCAGGTTGAAGCAATTCTCCTGCCTCAGCCTCCTGAGTAGCTGGGATTACAGGCGTGCACCACCACACCCAGCTAACTTTTGCATGTTTTAGTAGAAATGGAGTTTCACCACGTTGGCCAGGCTGGTCTCGAATGCCTGACCTCAGGTGATCTGCCCACCTCAGCCTCCCAAAGTGCTGGGATTACAGGTGTGAGCCACCGCACTGGGCCAGTTACCTACAATTTTTATTCAAAACAGATTCCCTGAAATCATAGAAATTCTCGTTCAGTAGGTGTAGGCAGGAGCACAGGAATTTGAATTTGCATAACAAAACACTCCAGGTAATTTTGATTAGGTAACTCATGTTCAACACTTAAGAAATACCGCTCTCCTTTTTTGTATAGTGGTGAGTAACGCCACCTGTCACGAGGGAGACCGGGGTTTGATTCCCCAATGGGGAGCCAAATAAATAAATAAATAAAAGAAACACTGCTCTATTTCTATATTTTAGTAGAGATGGGGTTTTACCATGTTGACCAGGATGATCTTGATCTCCTGACCTCATGATCTACCTGCCTCGGCCTCCCAAAGTGCTGGGATTACAGGCATGAGCCACTGAGTCCAGCCAAAGAGCAAAACTCTGTCTCAAAAAAAGAAACTGCTCTAATAATTCAGTTTATAATATATATGCTATGCTTTAATTCATTAAATATTAACTCAGTGCTTCATATGTACAAGGCTTAGTGCTGTGGATCAAACATGAATTCTGTTTCAAGGAAGGTGCAATTTAATAAAAGAGATAAGACATGCATATAAATGACTTATAATAAAAAGGAATAAATTACTAAATGTCTTCTAAGAAGATAAAAAGATACAATACTGAGGTAGTTCATGGGAGGGAATAATACTTCCAGCTGACCTCAGGGAAATTCTTCTAGTAAGATAAAGCATTTGAAATGAATGTTGAAGGCTGTCTCTTTAGATTCTAAGGTTGAAAAAAATAAAAATTTATCTCACTGAATGATAAATGTATCTATGAACGTCACCCCTTCAAAGTCAGAAAGTTATTTTCTACCTCCAAAGTTTTTTTTTTTTGTTTGTTTGTTTGTTTGTTTTTTTAAGATGGGGTTTCAACCATGATGGCCAGGCTGGTCTTGAACTCCTGACCTCAGCTGATCCACCCACCTCGGCCTCCCAAAGTGCTAGGATTACAGGCATGAGCCACCACGCCCGGCCACCTCCTAAGTTGTATATGTTGATTTATGGGTCACAGTCTCGTGTTGTCCTGCATACTACTCAGCAGCTTAGTATGCTTCTATCTCTCCAAACACATCCTTGAAAGGATCTGTTTTAGTACTTTTGGTACATTTATCCTCTAAAAGATAAGGTCTTTTAGAGGATACAGAGAAACATACTTATCCTTTTACAAATCTTTAGGAAGTAAATAGGATTTAATCATAGTTGAAATGGGAATAGGTTAGTTCTAAAATCTCCACACAGCTTGGCATCAGGTAACATGATGAGAGAAATGATCAGGGGGAAAAAAAAGAGAGAGGGAGAAAGAAATTTTATCATTTAGAAGACACTGTTTTAACAGCAAAATAAAACAAACCAGAGGGCAGAATTAAGATTTTAAGGCTCTTCTGCTTCCTAATTACGTGGTATGTTGTTTAATATGTGTGACATGTCTCACTTTAATTTAAAAATTCCAGTATCTTCCTAGAAATATAGCATAGTTTAGAAATACAGCAATATAGTCTACAGTGCCCAACAGTAACTGAATGAATGAATGAATGCATTACTTTCAGGTCATTCTCTGGTTTTCCTTGCAGGTTTACCCTCCTTTATTAAGAGAAATAAAAGCCAGTCAAGTATCAAATGTGCTATGCTTTCTCATCTCCATGCCTTTGCACATGGTAATGTTTCTGTCGGAATGCTTTTCAGCTCCCTCTTCCTCTTGGCTAATTCCTATTTAGTCTTCTAAATGGAATTTAAGTGTCCCCTTCCAAATCCAATGGACTACTTTGGCTCACCTGTCTTAGTGTTCCCATAAAATCCTCTGCATTGCTGTATCTTAACTCTAATCAGTATTCTGTACAGAGGCAGCAAGATAAGCTTTGGAGTCAGACACACTTGAGTTCAAATTCTGATTTGAATTTCACACTTGTTGTGTGACCTTGGACAAGTTACCTAATATCTCTAAGAATTTCCTTATCTGAAAAATAGAGAATAACAGTATGTAAGGTGCTCAGTATATCACTTCATACATTATAATAGAGTTAATAACATGCTCACATTGTATTATATTTGCTGGTTAACTCGTCTGACTTTTCCTCTAAACCACAAACTTCTTGAGGAAAGGAACATGTTTATCTCCGAATAAATAGCATTTAGCAGTGTTTGGCATATGGTAGGTACTTAATTTTTAATGAATATATACATATTACTTCCATTATAAAAATTAATTTGTACTTGAAATCCGTTCTGTAATGAGGTGCAAAACAGGTGAACAAAAAAATAAACGAACTCACTGACCAGGCGCGGTGCTCACGCCTGTAATCCCAGCACTTTGGGAGGCAGAGGCCGGCCGATCACGAGGTCAGGACACCATCCTGGCCAACATGGTGAAACCCCATCTCTACTAAAATACAAAAAATTAGCCAGGCATGGTGGCACACACCTGCAGTCCCAGCTACTCAGGAGGCTGAGGCAGGGGAATTGCTTGAAGCCAGGGAAGCAGAGGACACCGTGAACTGACATCATGCCACTGCACTACAGCCTGGGCGAGACAGAGCAAGACTCCATCTCAAAAAGAAAGAAAGAAAGAAAATAAACTCACTGATGTCAGGGTTTTTTTGTTTTGTTTTGAGACAGAGTCTCGCTTTGTCGCCAGGCGCCAGGCTGGAGTGCAGTGGCGCGATCTCGGCTCATTGCAACCTCTGCCTCCTGGGTTCAAGCAATTCTCCTGCCTCAGCCTCCCGAGTAGCTGGGACTACAGACGCACGCCACCATGCCCAGCTAATTTTTGTATTTTAGTAGAGACAGGGTTTCACTATGTTGGCCAGGATGGTCTCGATCTCTTGACCTCATGATCCACCCGCCTCCACCTCCCAAAGTGCTGGGATTACAGGCGTGAGCCGCGCCCGGTAAGAATACTGTCTTTAATCATTTTTTTTTTGGGACAAACTCTTGCTCTGTCGCCAGGATGGAGTGCAGTGGCGCCATCTTGGCTCACTGCAGCCTCCGCCTCCCGGGTTCAAGCGATTCTCCTGCCTCAGCCTCCAGAGTAGCTGGTACTACAGTCACGTGCCACCACATCCAGCTAATTTTTGTATTTTTAGTAGAGTTGGGGTTTCACCATGTTGGCCAGGATGGTCTCGATCTCTTGACCTCATGATCCACCCGCCTCGGCCTCCCAAAGTGCTGGTATTACAGGCGTGAGCAACAGCACACAGCCTTAATGATATTTTTTTAGAATTTACTTCTAACTATGCATATTATGAAATAACAAATGACTCAGTATCTTGCTTTGACGTGGCTGATCATATATGCCATGGTACTGCATACCTATATTTTTTCACAGTATGTATTAACCACAAAAATTACCAAACCACACAAAAAACTATCTTTAACAACACAAAAAGTTACAGTAAAATAAAAAGCTTCTTAAAACCAAGGGAATTCTCAATACGAAAAGCTTAATTAATTAAAATCTTTTATAGTCCTTGGGGAAGTGAGAAAAAATTCAGTTTCTTGATTTGATAAGTTTGATCTATGTAAGAACATAAAAATAACCTAATTAATTAATGTAATATTTAATGGATTTTTCCACTGTGATGTTTAATTAGGTAGTCTGAACAGCACTGAGGTGCTCATTTTTTTTTTTTTCAGACAGAGTCTTGCTCTGTTGCCAGGCTGAAGTGTAGTGGTGTGACCCCGGCTTACTGCAACCTCCAATGCTCTGGTTCAAGTGATTGCCCTGCCTCAGCTTCCCTAGTGGCTGGGATTACAGGCACACACTACCACACCCAGATAATCTGTTTATTTAGTATTATTTTCTGAGATAGAGTCTCACTATGTTGTCCAGGCTGGAGTGTAGTCACGAGGTCTCGGCTCACTGCAACCTCTGCCTCCCAGGTTCAAGTGATTCTCCTGCCCCAGCCTCCCAAGTAGTTGGGACTACAGGTGTGTGCTACCAGCTTCTTTTTTGTATTTTTAGTAGAGATGGGGCTTCATCATGTTGGCCAGGCTGGTCTTGAACTCTGACCTCATGATATGCCTGCCTTGGTCTCTCAAAGTGCTGGGATTACAGGCGTGAGCCACCGCACCTGGCCCTAATTTTTGTATTGTTAGTAGAGACAGGGTTTCACCATGATGGCCTGGATGGTCTCGATCTCATGACCTCGTGATCTGCCTGCCTTGGCTTCCCAAAGTGCTGGGATTACAGGCATGAGCCACTGCACCTGGTCAATGTACTAATTTTTGCTATTCATTTGTAAGGTCTCAATCTGAGAGAATGTTTTTATTTTATATTTGATAATCAATATGCTTTACTTATTTAATTTAAAAATGGGGTCTCACTATGCTGTCCAGGCTGGAGTGCAGTGGCTATTCACAGATGCAATCATAGCACACTACAGCCTTGATCTCCTGGGTTCAACTGATCTGCTTGCACCTCCTCTAAAGTAGCTGGGACTAAAGGAGTATGCCAGCATGCCCAGCTCAATTGCATTTTAATCTACAATGTATTTTTACAGACCTGCACTATAGCTAATATCATTTGTTTTATTTCCTTCTCTTTTCCTTGGCAGTCAAGGATAGTTTTACTTTAATATTAAACATAAACTGGGTATTCTAATACATAAAATGGAATTCTGTTTCTAAAAGACAAGCTTTCTCTGCTCTGAGCCTTTTTTTTTTTTTTTTTTTTTGAGATGGAGTTTCACTCTTGTCCCCCAGCTTGGAGTGCAATGGCGTGATCTCAGCTCACTGAAACCTCAGCCTTCTGGGTTCAAGCAATTCTCCTGCCTCAGCCTCCCGAGTAGCTGGGATTACAGGCGCACGCCAGCATGCCCAGCTAATTTTTTAATTTTTAGTAAAGACAGCGTTTCACCATATTGGCCAGGCTGGTCTCAAACTCCTGACCTCGTGATCCGCCTGCCTAAGCCTCCCAAAGTGCTGGGATTACAGGCGTGAGCCATCCTGCCCAGCCCCCAGTTCCTATTTTCTTATACATTGTTACATTTCTTTCCTGCTATACAGACTTCTAATTTGAGTAGGTCAAGGAGATGGAGCTGAGAGTGAGCTCCCATCTCGCTGGCTACAGCACCTGATTAAAACCTTCTTCCTTGGCAATACTCGTCTCAGTCATTGGCTTTCTATGCGGCAAGCAGGAGGACCTAGAGCAAACCGTTGGTGTTCTGCTAACAGCGGCTCACACGCTTTGGGAGGTTGACGTGGGAGGATCGCTGACATGGGAGGAGGGAGCCCAGGAGTTCTAGTCTACAGCAAGCTATGATCACCACTGCACTCCAGCCTGGGCAACACAGCGAGACCCCATCTCATAACAACAATGAAAACGTTCATTAGTTTGAGCATTCAGCGATTTGTGAATCAGGCAGCACCAGACTATAAGCAGCTCAGCACTCCACCTGGGGGTTCGAGGGGAAAACTTTACTAAGGAGTTGGCCAAAGCAAGACAAAGAAGATACTTGATAGCTCAAAGTGGAAAGTCCCCAGTGAGAGGTGCGTTGGCAGCTCCTGACGGGTTAAGATTTGGCTTTGTTCTCTCAGGCTGTGGCTGTTCACACTGAGCTTCTGGGCTGGGTTTCCATTTGCTCACAGGAGAACTCAAGGTTCTGGAGCATCTCAGCCTAAATGGCCTCCCAATTAACCATGTTTTAACCACGTGTGTACTAGAATCTAAGCCCTACCAAACCCTATTCTTGGCCTCCACTAGAATATAAGCTCCGTACGGCAGAGTGTCTGGATTGGTCAGTGCTGTCCTCAGAGTGCCTAGAACAGCGCTGGTGCATGGGAGGTGATCACGTGGCTACCATGATGGGAAGGAGAGACTGTCCTCCAAAGAAACAGGAGTGACACAAATGTGCTGCTGGGTGTCATGGAGGCGAGGAGGCACTCAAGGTGTTCTCTCCTGTGGCTGGGGTCCTGAGCTATAGGGCCCTCGTGGGACTTCAAGCCCCAACCCTGCACTGGGAAGCTCTTTCCCTTTCTCCACCCTACCCAGGACAGAAGATAGTGGGGCCCTGGGTGGTAAAGAGAAGCATGGGGCCTCTGCCTATGGGAGGCGATGGACGGCCACTAGGCCGGCCCCCAGCAGGAGTCAGTGGTGAAGCACAGAGACTTCCAGCCCGCTGCTGTGTCTCAGGCCTCCCTCTCTCCTGGGCAGGGAGCCGGTGCTTGTGACCTGACTGGGGAAGAGATTATAGCAGGGAGACAACATGCCCGTGGGACTCAGAGAGGCCAAGATGGAGAACCCTGAGGTGAGGCGGGCGAGCCCTGAGCAGCTGAGGAGCATACACCACTTGGGGCCGCAGAGAGTGGGTGGCACCCAAAGCAGATGAGTGACATTGTTCTCCATCCTCTGCCCCTCCTGCTCCTGGCAGTGAGCTGGGCTTCCACCTCTGCTTTACTGACGCAGTGCAGAAGGGCTCGGTCCTCCCTGACCTGTCCTCAGTAGGTCAGCTCCTTAGTGATGTGGTTTTTGTCCCTTATTCACAGAGGTGTCCCATGCACACATAGCAGTGCCTGGCATGTGGTGGCCCCTCATCGATACCTGTGGGACTTGGGGAGCATCGGCTGCTCTAGAAGCAGCCATCTTGGAGAGGCCGCTGAGTCTCTGAGGGGGGCCACTGTGTCATCTTCACAGGAGTCCACGTTCAAGCCGTGGGGCTTCCTAGAGCTGGAAGAGCCACCTGGATGGTAGTGAGACACTGCCTCTGGTGGAGTTTGGGGCCCTCCCACCTGGGAAGACTTCTGGATGAGCCCATTGCTGTGGACCTGGAGACGCTTTTGTCTTCAGGGCCTGCTTGTGGCAGCAGCTGGAGAGAGCCCGCAGGCCTCGCCCTTCTGTTCCCCAGACTCACAGAGCCTCACGGCCAGATTTTCAGAGGAAGGAATTGCTCCGAATGTTAACAGCTCCCAGGACAGTGATTCTCAGAGGGACCTTATGTGTGCCAGCAGAGAATGGCATCCTAATGGTGCCCAGGCCTCAAGAGCACCTGAATGCCAGGGGAGTTTCTGAAAGTCCTAGGTCACTGGACCTGGGAATGTGCATCCCTAGCCGCCCTTTCATGCTTTGGGAGAGTGGGTTCTTATCCAAGGCGCAATGGACTCCTGGTCCTTCCACCCAAACTCTCCCCCCTGATTTAATTCGCCAGTTTCAAGATTTACTTTCGCTTTGTTCCCGTGCTCTTTCTCAACGGCCAGATCCCGTCCTAATGTGGGGACGAGGACATGTTTGTATTTTTCCCAGGTCTGCTCCTTCTCCAATTTG
>CAUYQU010070676.1:0-11459 GCA_963574635.1 Cheracebus regulus | reverse complement strand
GTTCATCCTTCTGCAGAACCACCCAGCAATGCCCTTGACTTGCCTAAAGTCCCTCTCACCTGTAGCCTTCTCACCAGCAGCTGCGCTGATGGTACCTAGGCTCACAATAATTACACAAGTGACAGTTTCTCTTTTTTTTTTCTTTTTGGACAGAGTCTGGCTCTGTTGCCAGGCTGGAGTGCAGTGGCACAATCTCAGCTCACTGCAACCTCTGCCTTCCATGTTCAAGTGATTCTTCCGCCTCAGCCTCCTGAGTAGCTTGAACTACAGGTGTGCACCACCACGCCGAGCTAATTTTTATATTTTTAGTAGAGACGGGGTTTCACCATGTTGGCCAGGATGGTCTCGATCTCTTGACTTTGTGATCCACCAATCTCGGCCTCCCTGCCAAAGTGCTGGGATTACAGGCATGAGCCACTACACCCGGCAGTTTCTCATTTTTAATAAGCATCAGGAGAAGGGCTTTTGCTGTCACTCTCGCCCCAGAGCGTCACTTGCAGCCGCACAGCACTTTCCCCCACCCCCCTACCGCAGCCATCTGTCCACAAGCCAAAGGCTTCCCATGACTCCCCACCAACCTAAAATGAAGGAAGTGAAGAAGGTCCACACCTGGGCCCTGAACTGCCTCTAACACGATTTTCCTCACTCCACATCAGGTTGCCTTTGGTGCAGCCTTGCTCTCTTCATTGAGTCTGCACTTTCTCATTCTATGTGTCTGCTCTCAGTATCCTTCCCACCTAGGATGCCCTCCCTAAGGTGGACAGGACCAAATTCCATCTGCCATTCTTCAGGTCTTGGTTCTCAGGCTTCCTCCTCCGCAACACCTGCTTGCACCATCCCAGCAGAGAGGAATCTTGCCTCCCCTGAGCCCCTTGGGACCAGCTCTGGGCTTCTAGCTTGCACGTCTCACCATCCACCTGCAATCCACAGTCCAGCTCCCCGAGAGACCCTGGAATCTCCAAGTCTCACTCACACACACTTCATCCGTAGCATAGCACAGTCCTGGGCATGACAGGGACTTCATAAATAGCTATGGAATGAGTGGAAGGCCGTGAAGACACGGTCTATAAGACACATGATCTTGGAATAATACTTTTGTGTTCTCCCTTTACCACTTCCTCCTTTCTTCATTTCTTTTACTTATGTGTTTGTTGTCACCTGCCTTTTAAATTGATACAGTCTGTTCCCAAATTTCTACCTCTGATGTACTCCACACATTCCAAGAAATGTTTTCTGCTTTTCCTCCCTTTTACAACTTTCCATAAAAAATAAGTCTTTCACTAGAACAGACAAAAATATAGCAAACAATGAAAAAACCAGAGCCCAGGAGGAGACGTGATTTTACCAGGGTTATGTCAAGACCCTGTGAACGTGCACAGTTCACAAGCACATGAGAGCCCATGGGAGGATTCGTGTGTAATGTGCCAGGACCTTTCTCCTGCTCAATGTCAGGGTCCTTTCGGAGTCTCCTATGACTCTCCAGGCTTTGATCTCTTTCCCAGTTCTGGCCATCAAGAATCGCCTGCATCCTCTCCTAACAAAGCAGCCCCTCAGTGCCCCCTAGGGCCATTCTCTCCTCATCTCCCTAGAGCCAGTTCACCCAGCACCCTGCTTTCTCCTCTTCATCCCTTTTGCTGCCCAGGAAGCAAGTGTATGGGACCTTTTCTTCATGTGTTTTTGCAAGGAGGCAGGCATTAGTCAGCAAGCACACATTCGCAGAGGTTCCAGAAGTTCTTATGCTCATGGTTCCTGAAGGGCTCAGTAGACTTGACCCTCCCCTTACACGAAGCTTGAGGTCAGGGCTCACTTCTCCCCCCACCCTCTACCCTTCCCTGAAGGCTGAGAGTCCTTTCCTCCACATAGTCCTTCTTCCAAGACTATCTGGCATGACAAGTGTGACCCCCTCTATCAAGCGGGTGACTCTTTGTCCATTTCTACCTAAGGAGCAAATAGTTAGAAGTAATGTCACTATTGTCAGGTGCAGTACTTGGGTTAGAACTAATCTCCCAGCAGTTACACACTGCTTTCAGGGAACAGAGGGGTCACTTTCTTTAGAAAACTTTTTAAATCTGTAGAATCTCATCTGTCTGGAATAATTCATTGTCTGCCCAAAGCTAGGAAAATAAATAGACCCGATGCTCAGAGCCCTCTGGTCTGTAGCAACCACCATTTATGTTGACAGTGTTCTTTTATTTCTTTGAATAGTCATGCCTTCTAGCCCAAGACAGTGTCTTCTTAATCACTAATTTGTCATAACATGTGTCTAAGCAGTCAAGACCATCCCAACAGAAACACCTTGAAGAATCCAAGACTCTCAAAGCAATGGATTCACTGGCAGAGGGGCTGGCGCGTGGGCTGTGGGTTGCTGAGGGAACATCTTTCTCCTGGAAGGCATCCCGAGAACGGGAGAAGCTCCCTCACCACTGAAATGTGGATTAAAGCCTAAACTCCCTGCCAGCCCAAAAGGAGAGAGGAGCTCTGTACTGAGAAAGTCAGTCTTCTCCCTTGGGAAGAAACATTTGGATGTTACTTAAAAAAAAATGGTTGCTACTATGAAGGAATAGTAAGTTGTAAAGGAGAGAGGGCGTCTATAGCGCAGGAGTTAACAGCGAGTGGGTTTGGGCTCAGATGGCTGTGGCTTGAATTCTGGCTATGGAACTACTAGCTATACTGTCCCAGTTATTTAACCTTCTTAAGTTTAACAATCCCCAATATAATGGGAATAAACCTGCAGCCACGTCACAGCCCGGCTCCACGGCTCCCACAAGGCATGCTTAGCACAGTTGCCTGCACACCGTCGGGGGTGGATCCAGGCTGGCTCGTGCTGCTGTGAGGATGGTTACGATGATCACTGTGTCATGGACATGATGCTCCCAGGAGGTTCCAATTTCTGAGGGGTGGGGAGGAAAGGAGGATTTGTCCGGAGAAAATTGGAAGCAGCAGTGAACTCAGAGACGTAGAAGGGGCTGTGCAGCTCAGATGTAGGTCCCTGGTGTCTTAGTCCCAAGACGTTCACAGCCAAATCCTCGGGACTAACAATGTTGCCTGGTAGCTAGAGAAAGATGAAGACAGTAGCCCCAGACCTTGAAGGGATCTCTAAGCCTTTCCTCTCAAGGCACTCATTCTGGAGTCTGAAAAGAGTAGCATATTTCTGATCAAGTACCACACATAAAGACCTGCATTCAGCCAGACTTCACAGTCTCCATAAATAACTCCACTGAACGCTTACCCCTCCGAGATGCTGTCAATGGTCAGATAAAGTAGCTGTCTCTTTTGCCAGGGAAACACACACACACACACACACACACACAAAACCCTGCTTTGTCTTATTTAAAAACAACGGCAACAAAAACCAAAGCAGGCTGGGTGCAGTGGTTCACCCCTGGGTAATCCCAGAGCTTTGGGAGGATGGGCAGAGGATCACAAGGCCAGGAGTTCAAGGCCAGCCAGGGCAACATAGTGAGACCCCAACTCTAGAAAAAAAAAGTTAAAAATGAGTCAGGTGTGGTGGTGCACACCTGTAGCCTCAGCTCTCAGAAGGCTGAGGCAGGAGGATTACTTGAGCCCAGGAGTTGGAGGTTGCAGTGAGCTAAGATTTCACCACACCACTGCACTCTGGCCTGGGCAACAGAGCAAGATCCTATCTCTAATGCAGATTAAAAATTGTAAAAATAAAAACAACAGCAAGGACACTCTCCGTGGGGCAGACATTGGCTCTGGAGCTTCTCCTCCTCAGTTTCCCAGACTGAAGGGAGTCAGGGAGGCGTGGACTCCTGCAATGCCTGTCTGTGGGGCCCGGTGAGAAATATTTCTACTTCCACATCATTTTCAACCATGCAACTATGAAGAGCATGGGCAGATTGAAATGGAGCCCAAAACTGGTCGGCTTCCAAAGAAAATTACCGTAAATGGGAAACCTGAATATAGCTATTCATCCTCTGGCTTCAGGCTATGAATGGCTCATTAATTAGGGCCAGAAAAAATTGATGCTGTCTCCGACAGGATGGCAAAAAGGAAACCTTCTCAGTCAGGGGCCACGGCCAAGACGGGACTGGCCCCGGTGCCCGGCCCAGCTGCAGGTACGTGGTAGGTGGTCCACACGTGGGGAACGAAGACATGAATACAAAGGTGGTGTCAAAATATCGGGCTTTGAGCCCCTACTCCACCATTCCCAGACATCACAAGCCTGGAAAAATCCTTCCCAAATTCCAGAATTCCAGATTTCCACCTCTTTAAAGCACACGAAAAACAACACACATCTCAAGATCATTGTGAGAATTTTTTTTTTTTTTTTGGTTTTTGTTTTATTTTGTTTTGAGACAGAGTCTTGCTCTAGTTACCCAGGCTGGAGTGCAGTGGCATAATCCGGCTCACTGCAACCTCTGCCTCCCGGGTTCAAGCAATTCTCCTTCCTCAGCCTCCTGAGTAACTGGGATTACAGGCACCCACCGTGATGCTTGGCTAATTTTTGTATTTTTAGTAGAGACGGGGTTTCACCATGTTGGCCAGGCTGGTCTAAAATTCCTGGCCTCGTGATCCCCCCACCTCAGCCTCCCAAAGTGCTGGAATTACAAGTGTGAGCCACCGTGCCCGGCTCTGAAAAAAAGTTAAGAGATACAGAGTTTGTATAAGAAACAGGGAAAGGAAATGAACGTTCCCTTAAAACTTGTTCTGCACTAAGCAGACTAAGAAAGACCTTTCATATCCACTGACCTGTGTAATAGAATACAATGTGGTTTACTATCAAGTATTCATTAATGAAGTTAATACTTACTTTAGTATTATTAAAGTAGTTAACACTTACTTTATAGTGGAGGATTTGCTGCTTCCTCCAAAGCCATCACTGCTTGCTGGAGTGGTGGGCTGCTCCTGGACCGGTGCCACTCACAACCTGCCTTCCTTCCACTCCCCGGCAAGAGCTGCATCCCTGGGTGGGGAGTTCAGTGGATGCTTGGAGCTGTAAACCTTGCTTGGGCTGATCATGCACGTGGACGTCAGGGCCTGGGACAACATGACTGACCTGACTCAGAGGAATTGTGCCACCATTTATGATAAATGCTGGGCGTGCTTGATTTATAATAGGCTCTTTTTAATCTAGATTTTCTTGGGCACTCTGGCAGGCAAAATAAACAGGTCCAATTAACTGTTGACTAACAGATCAATAATGGACCTGAAAACAGACAACCCAGGTGGCATTTTAGGGTCAAATAGAACTTCCTGAACATCTGCTTGGCTTCCTCCCCACCTCACTGCTCCCTCTCCCTGCTCTCATTCCCCTTTTAGAGGGTGGTGAGAGTATGCTGACAAGAAAGGTTCCTAAACTTATGTAAGAAGGAACAAGCCAGCCAAGAAAGGACCCACCTACCAGCATGGCCGCAAGAGCTGAATTCAGCCATGCACTTAAATAAAAGGAATAAATTGCACTCACTGAGCACCCACTGTGTGCCAGGCACTATGCTAGGCACTTTGCATGTGCTGTGCAGAATCCCTGTGAAATAGAGATTATTATCTCAGTTCTACAGATGAGGCTCAAACAAGATAAATAACTTGTTCAAGTCCACAAAAGTATATTAGATGATAGAATAGAAATCAAATCTGTCTGACCCCTAATCTGTGTTTTAACCAATATATCCCTTCCATAGCCTACCTGCTATGGTCTGAATATCCCCCAAAATTCATGCATTGAAACTGAACCCCCATTGTGGGGGTGTTAAGAGGGGAGATATTTTGGGAACTGATTAAGACATGAGGGCTCCACCCTCCTGAGTGGATTCGTCCCTTGCAAAAGGGCTGAAGGGAACTCGTTTAGGCCCTTCTTTGCCCTTCTGCCTTCCACCCCATGAGAACTCAGCATTCTCCCCTTCTGCCACGCAAAGACCCTCACCAGACACCAAATGACAGAGCCTTGAATTTGGACTTCCCAGGCACTGTTAGAAATAAATTTCTATTGATTATAAATCACTCGTTCTGTAGTATTTTGTTATAGCAGCACAAACAACAAAGACACCACCGTTGCCTCTCACGGCCCAGTATGTGTGACTTCTGTGCTCCTCCCCTGGAAATGCCAGCTACATAGAGATTAGCCAATTTCATTCATGACAACTTGCTCAGCTATCAGTTTAAGCATCTATACATATTTGATCATGGATCTGCTTGTAAATCGGTTTCCCATGAAGGCTTAAACTGGACAGGATTTGACAGTCGCTCAGATTCTGGTCACTTCTAGGGGTGCAGAAGAGAAACAACAGGCTTATAGCATTGGAGAGGCCCAATTTGAATCCCAATTCTCCCTTTTTCTAGCTGCATCAGTTGGGTTTTCAATTCCAAACAGCAGAACCCATCTGTAGCCGGAAGCCAGTCTATTGAAAGGGTACCTGTCAGGATGGATGGGAAGGCTGGAGATCCAGGTTGGCCAGTTGCAGAAACCCAGTGAGGCTGGGCCTAGCCAGGGTGACAACAGGAATGTCCTAAAGGATGCCACCTTTGCCCCACTGGGCAGTCACCTCGCTGGTGTGCGGCATCCCGGACTCTCCCCGCCTCTCCTTTCCAAGTCAGCATCCCAGGGGCAGCATCCAGTGGTCATGCTCAGGCCATCACCTGCTGCCTCCCTCTTGAAGGCTGAGAGAGAATATCTGCCCTGCAGACTCCACCCTTCTACGGTGGAGCTTAAGAGAGTGCTGTGCTTCACATAGTGCAGTACCCCGCTCCCCTTCCCCTTCCCCCTTCTTCCACCACTGATGGCTATAGGTCTTCCAGTCTACCAGATCCCTGCACACAGGCCAGCCCCTGCCTGGCCTCTGAGAAGCAGGAACTGGTGACAGTCACCCCATCCTGACACTTCCCCCTCTTTCCTACAGTGGCTGCTTGCTTCCCCCAGACACAAGATGTGAGCTTTTCATAGAGTCCCTGAACGGTTCTATACTGCTGGTCACAAAAGATCTCTTTTTGTTTGGTTGTTTGGTTGTTTGTTTGTTTGGTTGGTTGTTTGGTTGTTTGTTTGGTTGGTTGGTTGGTTGGTTGTTTGTTGGTTGGTTGGTTGGTTGGTTGGTCGGTTGGTTGGTTGGTCAGTTGGTTGGTCGTTTGGTTGTTAGGTTGGTTGGTCAGTTGGTTGTTTGGTTTGTTGGTCGGTTGGTTGGTTGGTTGGTTGGTTGTTTGGTTGGTTGGTTGGTTGGTTGGTCATTTGGTTGGTTGGTTGGTTGGTCGGTTGGTTGGTTGCTTGCTTGCTTGCTTGGCTTTCGGAGTTTTTCCTTTTTTGAGATGGAGTCTCCCTCTGTCACCCAGGCTGGAGAGCAAGTGGTGTGATCTCCACACACTGCAACTTCCACCTCCCGGGTTCAAGCAATTCTCCTGCCTCAGCCTCCCAAGTAGCTGGGATTGCAGGCACATTCCACTCGTATCCAGCTAATTTGTGTATTTTTAGTACAGACGGGGTTTCACCACATTGGCCAGGCTGGTCTCAAACTCCTGACCTCAAATGATCCGTCTGCCTTGGCTTCCCAAAGTGCTGGGATTACAGATATGAGCTGCTGTGCCCAGCCTAGTTACAGAAGAGCTTATTAACACTGAGCTTCAAGTGAAAAAAATGGAAAGGCAGCAAATTAGTTGAAGGAAACATCCTGAGAATTTCTTTCAGAAGTCATAGGAACCCCAGAGAGAGCATTACATTTGATGGCAAGCAATCTGGGTTCAAAAGCAACCTCTAACTAGTGTGACCTTGAGCCTGTGCATTCACCTGCCGGTGTCTCTTTCCTCACCTAAGAAATGGAGTAAATAATAGGCAGAGCTGGTACAGATTCCCCTGCCACAGGCACCAGCATGCCTACTTGTAGGGGCCTGTCCTTCCTACAACAGAAGTGCGTGCTTGGAATCCTGCCTCCCAAAAACTATATTCACTCTCTCTACATAGCTTTCAAAGTACGTGTTCTGATGCAAGAGGTTTTAAAAATCATCATTTTTGTATGTCTTTTCCCTTTGCTGTGGATCTATCATGCAGGGTCTCATTGGGAATTGGCTAATGCAGCTCACACCCTGTGAGGGACTCACAGCTCATCCCAGATGACCACTTAGACATTCTCACCAACCACACACGAACAGGGGAGCAGCTTGTGAAAAGATCGAACCCACGCCTTCACCTCTTCCCCAGCCTGGAATGAAGTAGCCACATTTATAAACGAAAAAGACATAAAAATCAGCTTTTTCAAGACTCTCAGCATTGTGGGTGGTTTCTTTCTGAAGCCAGAAAATTTGGTAAAAATGAAGGGCAGCTCAAATTTGACATGGTGAAGCCAAGGGAGAGATAAACATAGTTATCCTAAGCTGCAGCCAAGTAAAGTATCATGGCTTCCCTTCTTTTAAGATACCTCCAGCCACCATTTTTCCCAGAAGCCCTAACTTTTGAATTAAAATAATATTTGTGGTTATGAATTTATATACCCATGAATATTTATAATTCCAGGAGGCAACACTCATGTTTGCATTTTCTAAAGTCAAAGGTTGGGAATGTCTGTGACACTGTGTTCGAAATCAGGTAACTTGCTAGCTGCAAATCACAAAGAAAACAAAGGACCCACAGTTGTAACTTAAATGTTCCCTGTCATTCAAGGGACTTCTGAGAAACACAATTTATAACTGTACTAATCTTTTCTGAACACAGACTTTAAAAGATAAGCAATAATCTACTCTGATAATAACTATATAGCTATGAAAAAAATCACTCATTGAATCATAACGTGGTTAGCCCTCTTCCAGGAGGCTATACGATAAAACTTTGCTTTATATACAGGATCACAGACTCTCAGAGCTTGATGAAGCCTTGTTCCATTCCCTAATTTTATATTCAGTTGAGCAAAGTGGACCTGGAATGGTCAAGTAGCCCCTCCAAGGTCACCCAGCAATAGTGGGCAAGGGAGAAGCAGAACCCACCCACTACTCTGACACTGACGTCCCTCCATTGCCCTACCTGTATACAAGAATTAACTTATTATCACCCTATTTGCTCCACGGAAGATGAAATACATAAAAGGCACCATACCAGGACCAACAAAGCCTACCTAATGAAAAGAGACAGGTCACAAACATTTGGCAGGAACAGAGTCATTTCAGGTGGTGACAGGTTTAGTCTAATTTATTTCCGAATGAGGAAGGTGCATTGATTGATTTTTTTTTCAACTCAGTCAGACCACTAAATTTTCATCGTCATACATATCCATTTGTTACATGTTCTTATTAACAACGAAGTTCCTGTTGACAAGTATTTCAAACATCAAGATTTTAAAATGTGTCTTGAACATAAAAGCATTCTTATCATCACAACCTAAATTCATAAACAGGTTGTGTTCAGAAGTCCATTTGCTCATCATTTTTATTTTATTTTACTTTAAAAATTTTTTTTTTATTCTTTAGACAGAATCTCACTCTGTCTCCAGGCTGGAGTTCAATGGCGCAATCTCAGCGCACTGCAACCTCCACCTCCTGGGGTCAAGTGATTCTCCTGCTTCAGCCTCCTGAGTAGCTGGGACTACAGGCACGCACCACCACACTCAGCTAATTTTTGTATTTTTGGTAGAGATAGAGTTTTGCCATGTTGGCCAGGATGGTCTCAATCCTTTGACTTCATGATCCACTTGCTTGGATCTCCCAAAGTGCTGGGATTACAGGCATGAGCAATCACGCCTGGCCAAAAAAATTAAAAATGTTTAATGTTTTGAGACAGAGTCTTTCTCTGTTGCCCAGGCAGGAGTTCAGTGGCACAATATTGGCTCACTGCAACATCCACCTCCCAAGCTCAAGCAATCCTCCTGCCTCAGCCTCCTGAGTAGCTGGACCATAGGCACACAAAGGAAAATTAGCTGGCAATATGCCTAGCTAATTTTTGTATTTTTGGTAGAGATGGGGTCTCACCATATTGCCCAGGCTGGTCTTGAACTCCTGAGCTCAAGAAATCCGCACTCCTCGGCCTCCCAAAGTGCTGGGATTAAAGGTGAGAGCTACTGCACCTGGTCTTGCACTTCATACTTAGAACCTGAGGGGAGAGATCCAAGATGGTCGATTAGCAGCAGCTCAGGATTGTAGCTCCCAGTGAAAGCGCAGAGAGCGAGGGAACGCCACACTTTCCAACGAATTTTTGTTGCCCACAGACTGGGAGATTCCTGGCGGAATAGCCCGACGGGTCACCAGCACGACTCTTTTGGCTGGCACAGCTGTTTTGCTGGTGCCCCAGCGCTGCACTTCTCGGTGCAGAATATATGGGACTGGGTGCCCATTTAGTCAGGCTCAGCTGGTCCCATCCCCACAAGGAGAAGAGCAATTGGAAGCACTGAGGACTGAGAGTTTCACGGCAAGCACAGCTGAACTCGGGAAGGTCCCACTCTGTGGGGAACAGGTGTCTGCCAAAGGAAAACTAAGAAACAGAAAAAACTTCATTACCAGGCAGAGAGAGATCCAAGATGGCCAATTAGCAGCAGCTCGGGATTGTAGCTCCCAGTGAAAGTGCAAAGAGCTAGTGGATGCCGCAATTTCAGATGAATTTTTGTTGACCACCAACTGGGAGATTTCTGGTGGAGGAGCCGCACGAGTCGCCAGCGTGACTCTTTCGGCTGGCACAGCTATTTTGCCAGCACCCAGTGCGGTGATTGTCTGTGTGGAGTATATGGGACTGGGTGCCCTTTTAGTCGGGCTCTGCTGGTCCCATCCCCACAAGGAGAACAGCAATTGGAAGCACTGAGGACTGAGAGTTTCACAGCAAGCACAGCTGAACCCGGGAAGGCCCAGCTCTGTGGGGAAGGGGCGTCTGCCAAAGGAAAACTAAGAAACAGAAAAAACTTCATCACCAACAAGCCGGACATCCACTCAGAGACCCAATCTGAAAGTCGGAAATTACAAAGACGACAGGTGGATAAATCCACAAAAATGGGAAGAAACCAGTGCAAAAAGGCTGAGAACAACCAAAATCAGAATGCCTCTCCTCCTACAGGGGATCACAGCTCCTCATTAGCAAGGGAACAAGGCCTGACGGAGAATGAGTGTGATGATCTGACAGAATCAGGCTTCTGAAGGTGGATAATAAGAAACTTCTGTGAGCTGAAAGAACATGTTCTAACTCAATGCAAAGAAACTAAGAACCTTGAAAGAAGATTTAATGAAATGCTAATGAGAATGGACAACTTAGAGAGGAATATAAGTGAATTGATGGAGCTGAAAAACACAACATGAGAACTTTGTCAAGCATGCACAAGTTTCAACAGCCGAATTGACCAAGCAGAAGAAAGGATAACAGAGGTCGAAGATCAACTCAATGAAATAAAATGAGAAGGCAAGATTAGAGAAAAAAGGATAAAAACGAATGAATAAAGTCTCCAAGAAATATGGGACTATGTGAAAAGACCTAATCTACGTTTGATAGGTGTACCTGAATGTGACGAAGAGAATGAATCCAAGCTGGAAAATACTCTTCAGGATAT
>CAUYQU010070673.1:0-58845 GCA_963574635.1 Cheracebus regulus | reverse complement strand
TATTCTTTGTTAATCTACCTAGTGGCCAATCAATCTATTTTTTATTTTTAATTTTTTCAAAGGGCTAATAACAAGAATCTACAAATAAATTTACAAGAAAAAAACCATCAAAAAGTGGGTGAAGGATATGAACAGACACTTCTCAAAAGAAGACATTTATGCAGCCAACAAACATATGAAAAAAAGCTCATCATCATTGGTCATTTGAGAAATGCAAATCAAAACCACATTGAGATACCATCTCACCACAGTTAGAATGGCGATCATTAAAAAATCAGTAGACAACAGATGCTGGAGAGGATGTGGAGAAATAGGAACACTTTTACACTGTTGGTGGACACGTAAATTAATTCAACCATTGGGGAAGACAATGTGGCAATTCCTCAAGGATCTAGAACTAGAAATGCCATTTGACCCAGCAATTCCATTACTGGATATATACTCAGAGGATTATAAATTAATCTATTATAAAGACACATGCACACATATGTTTATTGCAGCACTGTTTACAATCGCAAAGACATGGAACAAGCCCAAATGCCCATCAATGATAGACTGCATAAAGAAAATGTGGCACATATACACCATGGAATACTATGCATCCATAAAAAAGATAAGTTCATATCCTTTGCAGGAACACGGATGAAGCTGGAGATCATCATTCTCAGCAAACTGACTCAAGAAAAGAAAACCAAACACTGCATGTTCTCACTCATAAGTGGGTATTGAACAATGAAAACACATGGACACAGGGAGGGGAACATCACACACTGTGGCGTGTCGGAAGCTGGAGAGGGGCTAGGGGAGGATAGCGGGGGTGAGGGGATTGGGGAAGGCTTATGTTAAGAGAAATACCTAAAGTAGGTGACGAGGGGATGGATGCAGCAAACCACCATGGAATGTACATACCAGTGTAACAACTGAGAGTTCTGCACATGTACCCCAAAATTTACAGTATAAAACAAAAAACTGTTTAGGCAAAAAAAAAAAAAAAAAAAAAAAAAAGAACTATTGGTTTCATTTATCTTTTGTATGGCTTTTATATATTAATTTCATTCAGTTATTTTCTAATTTTAGTTATTTATTTCCTTTTCCTAGCTTTCAGCTTGTTCATTCATTTTTTAAAAAATTCCTTTAAGTATTAAGATAGACTGTTAATTTGAGATCTTTCTAACATCTCAATGAAGGCATTTAGTGCTATAAACTTTCTTCTTAACTTTGCTTTAGGTGAATCCTAGAGATGTTAGTAAGTTGTGCCCCTACTTCCATTAGCTTAATAAATGTTTTCTTTCTGCCTTAATTTAGTGTTCACCCAGGAAGTATTCAAGAGAAACTTGTTTTATTTATATATTTGTGTAGTTTTAAGACATTTTCTTAATATTGAATTCTATTTTTGTTGCACTGTAGTCCAAGAGTGTGCATGGCATGATTTCACATTTTTTGAAATTATTGAGACTTGCTTTATGTCTGAGTTTGTGGTCATTTTATAATATGTTCTATGTGCAAATGAGAAGAATGTGTTTTCTCTGGCTGCTGTGGGTAGTGCTTTGTAGATGTGTACTAAATCTAATTGGTCAAATGTCAGGTTAATTAATTAGTTTATTTATTTATTTATTTTTATTTCCATAGATTATTGGGGAACAGGTGATGTTTGGTTACATGAATGAGTTCTTTAGTGGTGATTTGTGAGATTCTGGTCCGTCCACCACCCACGAAGTATACACTGCACCTTATTTGTTGTCTTTTATCCCTCAGTCCCTTCCCCTCCATTCCCCCTGAGTCCCCAAAATCCATTGTGCCATTCTTATGACTTTGCATCCACACACTGCCCAAAGTAATTTATAGATTCAATGCCATTTTCATCAAGCTACAATTGACTTTCTTCAGAGAATTAGAAAAAAACTACTTTAAATTTCAAATGGAACCAAAAAAAGAGTCTGTGTAGCCAAGACAATCCTAAGCAAAAAGAACAAAGCTGGAGGAATCATGCTAACTGACTTTAAAATATACTACAAGGCTACAGTAACCAAAACAACATGATATTGGTACCAAAACAGAAATAACACCATACATCTACAACCATCTGATTTTTGACAAGCCTGACAAAAACAAGCAATGGGAAAAGGATTCTTTATTCAATAAATGTTGTTGGGAAAACTTGCTAGCCATATGCAGAAAACTGAAACTGGACCCCATCCTTACACCTTATATGAAAATTAACTCAAGATGGATTAAAGACTTAAAAGTATGACCTAAAACCATAAAAATCCTAGAAGAAAACCTAGACAATACCATTTAGGATATAGGCACAGGTAAAGACTTTATGTCTAAAACACTAAAAGCAATGACAACAAAAGCCAAAACTGACAAATGGGGTCTAATTAAACTAAAGAGCTTATGTACAGCAAAATAAACTATCATCAGAATGAACAGTTAACCCACAGAATGGGAGAAAAATTTTGCAATCTACTCATCTGAAAAGGGCTAACATCCAGAATCTACAAAGAACTTAAACAAATTTAAAGAAAAAATAAAACCCATCAAAAAGTGGGCAAAGGATATGAACAGACAAATTATACATATGTATAAATGTCTCAAAAGAAGACATTTATATACTCAACAAACATATGAAGAAAATGTCATCATCACTGGTCATTAGAGAAATGCAAATCAAAACCCACATTGAGATACCATCTCATGCCAGATAAAATGGTGATCATTAAAAAGTTAGGAAATAGGCTGGGCGCAGTGGCTCACACCTGTAATCCCAGCACTTTGGGAGGCTAAGGTGGATGGATCACGAGGTCAAGAGATGGAGACCATCCTGGCCAACATGGTGAAATCCCGTCTCTACTAAAAATACAAATAATTAGCCAGGCATGGTGGCACATGCCTGTAATCCCAGCTACTTGGGAGGCTGAGACAGGAGAATCGCTTGAACCCAGGAGGCGGAGGTTGTGGTGAGGTGAGATTGTGCCATTGCACTCCAGCCTGGGCAACAAGAGCGAAACTCCATCGCAAAAAAAAAAAAAAAAGTTAGGAAACATAGGAAACAACAGATACTGGAGAGGATGTGGAGAATCAGGAAAGCTTTTACACTGTTGGTGGGAGTGTAAATTAGTTCAACTATTGTGGAAGAGTGTGACAATTCCTCAAGGATCTAGAACCAGAAAGACTATTTCAGCTAGCAATCCCATAACTGGGTATATACCCAAAGGATTATAAATCATTCTACTATAAAGACACATACTAACATATGTTTACTGCAGCACTGTTCACAATAGCAAAGACTTGGAACCAACCCAAATGTCCATCAATGATAGACTGGATAAAGAAAATGTGGCACATATACACCATGGAATACTATGCAGCCATAAAAAAGAATGAGTTCATGTCCTTTTCAGGGATATGATGAAGCTAGAAACCATCATTCTCAGTAAACTAATGCAAGAACAGAAAACCAAACACTGCATGTTCTCACTCATAAGTGGGAGCTGAACAATGAGAATACACGGATACAGGGAGGGGAAACATCACACACAGGGGGGTGTGAGGGGTAGCATTAGGAGAAATACCTAATGTAGATAATGGTTTGATGGTTGCAGCAAACCACCTTGGCACGTGCATACCTATATAACAAACCTCCATGTTCTGCACATGTATCCCAGAACTTAAAGTATAATTTGAAAAAACTTAAAAAAAAAAGACGAATGTGGAGAGAATGTCATAAAAATCTAGATAAAATGGAAACTGGAAAATCTGAGAAAATATTAAATTTAGAACAAGAGATTCTATTAAGTAGTAGGTGGCATATTTTATGATGACAATAAGTATAAAACAATTTAATGAGTTAAATGCCTTGGGTAAAAGGCTCATTAAAATGACAGATGAATTTACAGGTTAATATGAGTCACTAAAGGGAAGTACACCAAACAGACTGTCTACTCTATAAATTAACACTTCATTTTTCTATAAAGAATATTAAATAGCAAATTCTCAAAATTTCAGGGCAAATTATATATGAAGATAGGCCAGCGTAGTGGTTTAGACTGTAATCCTGGCACTTTGGGAGGCCAAGTGAGGAGAACTGCTTCAGGCCAGGTGATCAATACCAGCATGGGCAACATAGCGAGACCCTATTTCTACACAAATAAAAAATAAAATAAAGAAACCTCAGTTGACATGGTGGCACCTGCCTGCAGTTGTAGCTATTTGGGAGGCTCAGGCAGAAGACTGCATAAAATCAAGAGATCAGGGCTGCAGTGAGCCCTGATTGCACCACTGCAGCCCAGCCTGGGCAACAAAGCAAGACCCTGACGCAAAAACATATAAAGATAGATTATTGCTCAGAGGACTATTTAAATTTGTGTTGAAAATATTATTAAAATTTCAGTCTCTAGATCCTCTACATGTACACACACACACATACACTCTGACATACATACACAAACACACAAGACTATATTTAGAACATCACACAAGATGTGTTTCTAAGCAAAAGACACTATCTAGGAAATAATTTTATAGTGTTTAATTTATCAATTAGAAATATCAACAGACAATATATTTAAAGAGAAAAAAATAAACATTGATATCATCAGAGAATGATCTGTTCTGTTTTTTGGCCAAGGAGATAACAAACAGCAGAGACAGTCCGAGCCCAGTGTGATGGAGGCAAAACCGAAGCCAACCTGTGCATGTCATCTGGGGCCCTGTTATCCAGCACAGTGGCATTGTAGCTTGGGCTGAAGCAAGTCATTTCTGGTAGCAGTTTTGGTATTGTCTAGACTCATAAATAGCAATGCCCAAGTTAGTGTCCAGGAGAAAAGAAGAAAAAACTGTGCAAACTCTCACAAGTGCCCATGGGTTACAAGACACACAGGAAGAAGAGGAACAGACAGAAAGACAGACTGGACTCCTTTGTCTGGCATGAGGAGTGCGTGTATTGAAGACCCCTGTGGGCAGGGGCTGCACAACATCAACTCATCGTCTGCGCTCTGTGTTTTAGCATTCTAACCACTCAGTACACAGCAGGCTACATTTGTGCCAGATGGTGTACAAGGGCCTGGCTATGCTAATGTGAAATTCTCAGTTTCTCTTGGTGAAGACAACCTGGAGAATCAGAAAGTATGGCACTGGGTGTTGCCCATTGATGAGCTACTGTGCACAGCCCTGACAATGTCCAGCTGTGTAAAGGAGGAGATGATGGATGCCATGGAGCTGAAGCTCTCCTGATGGTGAGGGAGCTTCAGTACGGACAGCAGAGCAGCGGCAGCCTTCAAGGGAAGAAGGGTCGGTGGAGCAGCAAGAATAATGCAGGCCAAGTGAACGATGGAAGTGAGCAGTTAATTAGACCAAGCAGAGGAGCAGCGTAGGGTTGCCATTAAACAGCGGCCCGCGAAGAGCTGTGTCCCATGCAAACACTGAGGACCCCTGCCACAGACACTGTTTATTGATGTACCTTGATCTTCAGGAGGGCCAAGGAAAAAAACCATCATATTTATTAATTCAAATGGGCACTTCCACTTATAGAGTACAAGTATACGTTGAAGCCTTAGGACACAAGCTATGTAAAATGAATTTTTAGGATAACTGCTATAATAATTTCACATCTTAATAAAAAAGTGATTCAAAAAAGTTAAACAGTCGTTACTAGAAGACTGTCAGCCAGGTCAACTCTATTGCCACTTGTACACTACATTTTCTCACCAAGTAGGAGCTTCAAACACTTCTTATTTTTAACTTTGATTTACTGAAATACACATAGATTTATAACTGGCACATAGATATCTACCTGTACATAATTAGATATTTTAACTAATATTTACCTGTATATATACTGATATGTAGATACTTTCTTGTATATTATTTCCAGTGGTTATAAGTCAGTTCTAAATAATTTGATAATACAAATTTAAACATGTTAATTTAGGGTTATAAAATGCATGGAAAAATGAATTTAAGCCTGATGTCGAGGATTATAAAACAGTATCTTGAAATACCTGCCTTAATGTAGTTGAAATTAATGAAACGTTTCTTGAAAATGGGAGGAATACAATTTAAATGTGAAAGAAATATGCCAATAATAAAAAGAATGGTTCTTCCAATTTTAATTAAGTGGATATTAAACTAAATCTGATGTGAAAATGAGTCAAAACCTGAATGAGCTTAAACAAGACACTTTACAATGGTAAATCATTAGTATATTTTCTGAAGCATGTTATCTTGGGGTTATAATAAAAGGTTAACAAACACATATGTGAACTAGACTGGCATTTTCACAAACTACAATTGAATGAAAATGTACATTGCATTTATTGTCTGTGATAAATTATTTAAGCTAAATTAAGTGCTAGTATGCCTTGGAGAGTACACCCAGAATTGAAATCCCCTTTTAAAGCTTCTATGGAAAGACAGCATGACTTATCTGCAACTACATACAAGTTTCAAGGTAACATAGATTGAGAGTAAAATCTTGCCACCTATGTATTTTATTTTCTGAAGATTTAGGTCTTGTGCTCAGTTGACTAGTCTAAGGTCACATTTAACATTCCAGGTAATATGTCAGTACGTGGAGTCAAGAATCCTGTCTCCTTCAATTCTAATGCTCTGGACCATCCAAGTGTAGCAATAACACCTCAGAAGCTCAGTTGGTGCACATCTCCCCCATTCTATTGGCCCAGCTACCAGTAGAGAGAACTAAAGCTAAGTGCAGGGCAAACCCTTCTCAAAGGACACAGCAAGATAGTTGTACAGAGGCCACTTTTGCGTATATTGAAATTTCCTGAAGGTCATGGAGGACCACAGCTGGCTGCACGGGAGGTAGCTTGTACAGCCATCTGACTTACTAAAAATGTGATTATGACATAAAAGAAAAAAAATGGTGATAATGGATCTTTCAGGAAACCACCTGTCTAACCAGGCTGTTTCAAAATTATATTTAAGAATGATAAGTCTTATTTTTTTTCCAGAATTTGGGACAAATAACAGCAATAATAATATAATTCATAGAATACATAAAATAGAACAGGTAAGAAATATAAATTTTACTATTTAGAGTGCCTGAGGAAAAAGAACATAAACTTCTTGTAGACATTATTAAATACCAAGTCAGGTGGGACATCTCTAAAGATAAGCTCAGCCCTTACTACAATAATTGCCACTTCAAATTAAAATTCTGACTAGGCTTTGTCCCCTGTGAATGTATGTTACTTACTTTTTATGAATTAGAATGTCCAGATATTTATGCTCATATAGTCTAAAAATCCTCATGTGTTCAGTGAAACAAAAGTCTTGAAATAAAATAATCATCAGGCCACTAGCCTGGGGTCGTTTCTGCACCCATTGCTCTTATATCAGCAACTGGTGCACAACACGGAAACATTTTCTGTAACTGGCTTAAAACAAAACAAAACAGACAAAAAAAAAATTGGTCTCAGTCCATCACAGACAGCCAACTAGCTGATGTCTGGTACAACTAGGGACATCCCATTGGACCATATCCAAATTAGGCAAATGTCTCATCACAGGATTCTCAAATAATACAAATGCCTGGCGGTGGCCAATCAGGTAACTTATTTATTTGTCTCTGTGTTTGGCCTATAGACACCCATGGCTCACCCATGTAATTTTTTCAGAGTTCTGGAAAAAGTATGGCCCCAAATTTTAATATTGATTCAAGTTATGCTTCAGTCATAAAGGTAGTAAACAAAGATTTCCCATGTAAAATGTTAGGGAATATCACATGACCTTCTATAAACTACTCAGTTTCTAAAACCAGTAAAGAGATAAATCAAAATGTGAAATTGTGTGACAAAATTCAATCACAGAGATAAAGATGGGCTGTAATTTTATCTCTGTGATTTCTTTTTATTACACAATTCTGTGTGATTTATTCTTCTCAAATGTACCAGAAGTGAAAGAAAAAAGAAACTATCCTAAATTTGGTATTTGTTATTACCACTTATGGTTTTATAATTTGAATGTATCTATCTACATGTAATATTGGGTGTTGGTTTACAAATTTTAGACTTTTGATATGAAGGAAATAATACTATATAGAAATCTGCACCTTCTCATTTTATTCTTGTGAAAAATATCACAATATTTTTACCATTTTGTTCATAATACATATAAATTTTTAATCAAATATTCTCTATTAACTAGAATTTTGGGAATAAACAGTCTTGTATATTTTCCTTGTGTGCATGTTCAAGACATCAAAGGTTTATCAAACTTTCTCTGTAAAGGATCAGACAGTAACTATCTTAGACATGCAGGCCCATTTAATGTCAACTCGAAGACATAAGCCTCAGAATTTCTGAGTTTTAGTTAGTGTACATAATCAGCTTTCCCACGGAGTTCCTACATGTTTTTAAAATTGCTTAAAATGTCTTGAAAAAAAAATTCCATTAGCAAGATGAGAGCATTCTACTTGCTCCATATGCTAGGTAACACTTACTATTGACACTATTTCTAAGTTTTTGCTGCTCTAAAATCCAAATTTCCTTTTTTATTGATGGCCTGTTTCTAGCCTTTGATTATATTTATTGTGTCTTCAATATTATGTCAGCATTTTAAAACGTTTAAATGGATGAGATTCTTTCAGATACTTTAGGACTCAAATATAGCACATGATTTAAGTATATAATTGAAGAAAAAACAAATAGATGTATAGAGCCAATTTTTTGTGTTCTAATTTAAAATTTCAGTATATGTATGTATGGGGCAATTTTTAAAAAAATAGGTATAACAGGTTAATATTTTTCATGATAATTATGATAATTTTCTTTTGTTAGTTAAATATATTTATCTATAAAGTAACAGAAACTTATTGGTCATAGGAAAACAGAACTGTGGATTGAGTGCACAAACTATAGAAATTAGATGAAGCTATACATAACAATATGATTTTACTTCAAATGCAATTTTTAAAAGCTATAAAAGTAAAAGGTCGACATGATACAGGACTTCTTCAACAGAAGCAATTTCTCATTTGTTTTTTGACTTATTCTATTTGTTGCACAAAAAAGAAACTAAATTATCCAAAATCACCTACATTATTTTCCTCAACTCTCCACGAGTCAAAATCTAAAGTTAATGAAGTATTTCTATGCTTAGTGACAGTAAAATCTAGTCAAATAAGATGTAGCTATTACAGTCCTTGGCATTTACCCAAATGAGTTGAAAACTTACGTCCACAAGAAACCCGCACTCTAATGTTTAAAGCAACTTTATTTATAACTGTCAAAACTTGGAAACAACCAAAGTGTCTTTCAGTAGGTGAATGGATAAATGGTAGTACATCCAGACAATAGTATATGATCCAGCACTAAAAAGTAATTAGTTATCAAGTTACAAATGAAAAAAACGGAAGAAAATTAAATACATAGTACTAAGTAAAAAAGCTAACCTAAAAAGCCTACATAATATATCATTCCAATAGTGCAATAGTTTGGCAAATGCAAAATGATGGAGAAAGTAAAAAAAAATGGGAATGTTCCATAGCATTATGTATGTGGACTGGTAGTGTAACTTATTTTCTGCAAACATAGGTAAAATAAAATTACTGATGTTCAAAATTACACATACTTCCCACACATTCACCGTTGTGAGACAGTGTGAGACAGAGACTTGGCGTCAGTAGCTGCCAGGTGCTGGGGGTAGGAAAGAATGAATAGGAAGAGCATAGAGAATATTTATGGCAGTGAAATTAATCTGCATGATAATGGTGAATACACGTAATTATACATTTGCTAAAATTCCTAGAATTTACAAGACCAAGAGTGAACCTGAATGGGAACTGCAGAATTTGTGTGATGATGTGTCAATATAGGTATACGGATGATAACAGATGTACCACTGTGGTGTGGAATGTTGATAATGGGGCAGGCCGTGCCTGTGTTGGGGCAGACCTTATGGGGGAACTCTCTGTACTTTCTGCTCAATTTTTCTGTGAACCTAAAACTACTCTAAACATTAATTTTATTGTAAAATCATAATCACACCATGGTAATCATTCATAGTGTGATGAAAACCCGACTTTTAGTATTTCCCCCCGGCTGTGACCTTTAGTTCTATTTGCAACTTCTCCATTTGGTTGCTGCAGCCTTGATGGGTGATTTGCAGTAAAGAGTCAATTGCAGAAGAACTAAAGTGGAGACACCTGAATAACTAGATCCAATAATATTTTGCAACTATGATCAGAAATATAAGAACATTGCAGAAGTTTGGGAGGATGTTGAATAACTTCTTACTATTCTATTAGTCTAAAATAACCATACAAATTTATAATTTAAAAGCTTTTCATGGATTAAAACAGCTAATTATTTTCAGTAAAAGTTTAAATAAAAATGAAAGAAAAAGCTCCAATTAAAATGCCCTTCCTAGATACATTTTACAATTCTCAAATAAGTGAAAGGCTAAGAATCACACAGAGAATAAATGATTTTTCTTAGTAGTATGAGTCATTCAGATTCCACATTCTAAGAATTTAGAAATAAAGAAGCAAACGAAACTCCAATGCAGTGATCAGGGGTGGACAGGGGTTAGGAACAGAAGGAGCAGTGGGTAAGAGATGTTGTAGTGTCTTGGCTGCAGGGGTGAATACAGCAACCTACACATGCACTAAAATTGTATAGAACTGGTATTGGCATAGCGTTAATGGATGCACAATATTGTGAATGTACTAGAAGTCACTGAATTGCAGACTTTCAAATGGTGAAAATATTTGGAAGTAAGTACACATATACGTACAAATAAGTATGTAAATTCTGAGTAAGCCTAGGTGGAGTGCATCCATATCAGTATAGACTGTGATATTCAAAGAAACTGGACTAAGTGCACAGTCCCTATTCTTTGTTATATCTGTATATTCATCTAAAACTATTCAATAATGTCTCAACATAAACAATCGCTGTGGTAGAAATAACAAAAATTATCAAATTTTTTCTTCCATTACTCAAGTAACCATATCTATCATAAAAAAATATTGTGCAATTTAAATATGGAATTTTTTAAAAAAACAGTAATGAAATATTTTTAAATATAGATAAAATTGACTAATCTTTATTATGCATCATATATTGTACTAGCAGTCTATACCCTCAAAGACATGAATTTCTGTGATAGAGAACTTATTTGTGATAGAGAACTTATTTCTGATAGAGAAATTATTTATTGGGCCGTCTTTGTATTGCCAAAGATGGCCCAATTAAAATAATCTAGTTCTTGGTTTATTATAGCATCTTCATAAAGTTTTTGAAGAACAAATTATTTAGCAAGGAATTTGTCTAGCATTTTATTACCATGCATCTGTGCTATACTCTAATTATCCTGCACTTTTTAATAATGCATTTACATAATTGATGATAACCTCCTAAAACAGTACATAACTAAGAAATAATTACTGTATTAATGAAAATAATTTAGGACACCAGAACTAATATCCTGTAGTATTATGTACGTGGACTGGCAGTCTAACTTATTTTCTGTAAACATAGGCTAAATAATATCAATAAAGTTCAAAATTACGCATACTCCCACACATTCACTGTTGTGAGACAGAAAACTTAATTGTCTGCCATTTTTATATGGCTACAACACTATATTTGGAAAATTTAGTATTGATAGTCAAATAAAATTATATGTTATCATATATTTGGGTACATATATTCTAGTCCCATGATGATCCTTTTGTAAAATTAGATCTGGTTTTCCAAGAGAACCTACTTATTTTTCAGAATGTATTTCAAATAGCTAAGTTCAAACAGTATGTGTCTCTTTATAAATATTCCAGTATCACACAGGCAAAACCAAACCAAATAGAAAATAGCAGAGACTTGACTATATGTTGTTCATCACACAGTGGAGGTGCAGGAATTAATGTTGGCAGAAGGAACTGTGCTTGCTGTCCTATGTTTGACCATATTAATAATACAAAATGCTCTTAATCCTGGTCTAACTGGATTCCCTTGTAAACCGATTGATTTGTTAAACTACCTGTGAATGGACTAGTTTAAATTAAAGATGTTATCCAAAATGACTTTTTTAAAATTATGATTAATGTCATCTTTCATACGAGCTCTTTAAAATAAACTAGCAATTAGAAATAGATCTGGCAGAGAACTGTAGTAAATCACATGTGTCATTCTTTCCACAAGATTTTACTGCAGATCTATGCCCCAAACACATGGTATTATACGTAGTATTGAAAAATGCCCAAAACGTTGATCCTGCTCTATTGGAACCAGAGTGTGCAAAAGCCGTGGACATATGCACAAGGTACTATGCAATCATACAGTTATTCTATGCATACACACACCCATATACTTGTACATATATATATATACACACACACACACACCCAATGATTTATATATATACATTTACACAATGCATATATGCAAACGCATACACATATACATATACATATATACACATCAAATTTATTTTAGGCTGTCAGTTTTTTTCCTGAAAATTTTTTAATAAAAGTTTCCTTCATCTATTCCTTAATGGCTAAATAAATCAGTTCATATATTTCACCTTGACAATAGGCTTCTCTCTGGCTTTTCTTCTCTAAGTATTTCTAAATTAAAGAGTGAATTTTTAGAATACAAATCTTATCCAGCATTTCTGGACCTTCAAATTCCTTCTCTCTATTGGCTCTTTCGATGTCTTTATTTAACAGTTTAATATTTTCCTCCAGCTCACATTTTTCTATACATAGAATTCTCTCTTCCTCTTTGTGGAGTTACCTACACTTGTCTCCACATTTGTGTTACCTTCAATTTCCAGCTGCAAGTGGCTCCTATGCATATAATTTAAACATTTTTTCTCCCTGAGGTCACATCTATTTCACATGATCCAAAACATATTTTTCTCTACTGTTCTTTACTCCTTCCCACCGGCCAAATTCTCTAAGAATCATCAACACACAGAATTTCTAGCTGCTAATTTCCTAGACTCTTCTCCATTCTGGCTTCTGCACTTTTCAATAAAACAAACAGCTCTTGTTCACATCTCTACTTCCTTCATGTTTCTAAATGCAAATGATTCTTTCATTTCTTTTCTCTTTTCCTAAGTCGTTAGAAAACTGTATCGCTCTTGACTCTATTCTTATTTCTGAGTCATCTTTATTTATCTTTCATGAAATCATGCTTTTTAGTGTTTCCTCTTTTCTCTGCTGGCTATTCTTTTTGACACTGGTTGGTCAATATTGTTGTTATTCAAGATTTCATCCTAGCCTGTTTATATACTTATTCTCAATACATTCTCTATTCATACATGACCTATATAACTAATCTTCTAAGTTATGTTTTTGGTTCAGCACTATTGTCTGAGCAAAGCTCTTTATATCTAGCTGACAAGTAGACATCCCTACTATGTTATCTCAAAAACATTTTAAAAACTGTATATCATCTATTTTTCCCCTTATTCATGATGTTGGTGTGTATTTCCTGAGAATGCGGACAATGTCATTATACAACCACAAAACATATAATAAAATCAGAGCATTTAACCTTAGGACAAATACCACAAACCTTGGGATATGGTTAGCCTTTGTGTCCCTCCCAAAATCTAATCTTAAATTATAATTCCTATAATCTCCATAATCTTCATATGTCAAGGGAGAGACCAGGTGGAGGTAACTGCATCATGGGGGCGGTTTCCTTCATGATGTTCTTGTGATAGCTGGTGAGTTCTCATGAAATCTGATGATTTTATAAGGGGCTCTTCCCCCATTTGCTTGTCACTTCTCCTTCCTACACCTTGTGAAGAAGGTGTCCTGCTTCCACTTTGCCTTCCACCATGATTATAAGTTTCCTGAGGCCTCCTCAGCCATCCTGAACTGTGAGTTAAACCCCTTTTCTTTATAAATTACTCAGTCTCTGGCAGTTCTTTATAGCAGTACAAAAAGGGAATAATACACCTTGTAATTTACAACCTGTATTTAAATTTCATTAATTGTCCAAATAATACTCTTTAAAATTATTTATATTCTCAGTCCAGCATATAGGAACTAACTGATTGCATTAAATTAAGATGTATTGTTAGTCATATAATCAGAAACATTTCCTAATAATTTCCTTGGTTTTTGGATAGTAATGTCGTTAAAGAATACAAGATAGTTATTTTGAAAAATTACTTTCAATTAAGATTTGTATGATATTTCCTTATGATTAAATTAGACAAATTTTATTAGATATATTACTGAAGTAATGTGTGCATGCAAGGTGAGTCTTCTTGGAAGATAGAGCATGTGAATTTGCTTTAGTATTAGAAATTTGGGTTTAATAATTTGGATAAGGTGGTATACACTAAGTTACACCATTGTCAAGATATTTTAAATTTATAAATCAATTTTACATACATGTTTTGTGACCACTACTTTGGCAAAATAGCACCTACTAGATTTTGTATTAATTTATATATTTTGTGTATACGTATGTCATCATATGATCTTCCAGTCTCCATTGTTTCTGATGATAAATTGGCCATTGTGTGAGTTGCCAAGTACACCTGCACTTATCCTTCTACTTAACTATCTCAAGGGGCTGTTTTTCCATTCAATATTCCTATGAAAATAGTTATTCACTGTTGCATTTTATTTGCCTGCTGTCATTTTCTTACTGAAATCAGTTTATTTTCAGCATCAGTCTCATCAGTCTATTCATGTCTTTCATATTTTCCTTTATGATCTTTTATTCTCAAAATATTTATTGATTTTTCCACTTTTCTGTTTTCCATAAGAAGAGTTTTTGAAATATATGCCCATACAAAAGAACAGCCAATATATATTTTTGATTGTAAATAAGATACAGATAAGTAGCTACCCTATTATATTATCTTATGAAAAAGTAAAAATGTAACATACATATATTTATTTACATATATTATATATAGTATATAAATATTATTATATATAACATATTTGTACAATTATCTATTATATATTTAGATACCATTCAACTAATATATAATAGTTAATTATATTAAGGAAATGGTGAAGGATGAGGAATTATAGAATAGAAACAGTGAAGAATGGAGGAAGTATAAAAAATTTAAATTCATGGGCTGGGCATGTGGCTCATGCCTGTAATCTCAGCACTTTGGAAGGTGGAGGTGGATGGATCACAAGGTCAGGAGATCCAGACCCTGCTGGCTAACATGGTGAAAACCTGTCTCTACTAAAAATACAAAAAAGCAGGGCATAGTGTCATGCGCCTATAGTCCCAGCTACTCTGGGAGGCTAAGGCAGGAGAATTATTTGAACCTGGGGGATGGATAGGTTGCAGTGAGCCAAGATTGAGCCCTTGCACTCCAGTCTGGGAGACAGCAAGACTCCTTCTCAAAAAAAAAAAAAATCGAAATTCATTGTACTGCCTGAAAAATGTATATGCCATGCCATCATGCCAAAACAAATTTATATTTAATATATGTATTCTTTCTATTTCCTTTTACGTGCAGGAAATTCCAGTGTAATTCATGTTTAAATATTAGGAATAGTTGTTTAATTATATAAAACATATTTTATTTATTTCTAAATTATCACTTATTTTAGTCTATTATTTGCATCAACTTTTTAAAAAATTTCAATACATAATAACTGAGTAGGCTTTGTTCAATCAATTCCTAGTTTAACACTTTTGATATTATTTTAAGTGAATTTTTGGAGGCAGGATCTATCTTTTTCGCCCAGGCTGGAATGTAGTGACGCCACAGCTTATTGCAACCTTGCGCTCTTGGGATCAAGCAAACCTCTCACCTCAGCCTCTTGACTAGCTGGGGCTACAGGTGGGAGCCACCATGCTAGACTAACTTTTACATTCTTTGCAGAGACAGGGTCTCTCTGTGTTGTACAGGCTAGTCTCAAAGTCCTTGTCTCAAGTGATTCTCCTGCCTGGAGTTCCAAAATCATGGGGATTATAGATGTGAACCACTGTGCCCAGTCTGAATGTAATTGTTTTACCTTCATTTTTAATTTCTTGTAGATTGTATGTAGAAATGAGATGTATTTGTCTATGTTACTTAATGTATTATAACTCTGAATGTAATTGTTTTACTTTCATTTTTAATTTCTTATAGATTGTATGTAGAAATGAGATGTATTTGTCTATGTTACTTAATGATTATAACTCTGAATGTAATTGTTTTACCTTCATTTTAATTTCTTATAGATTGTATGTAGAAATAAGATGTATTTGTCTATGTTACTTAATGTATTATAACTCTGAATGTAATTGTTTTACCTTCATTTTTAATTTCTTGTAGATTGTATGTAGAAATGAGATGTATTTGTCTGTTACTTAATGTATTATAACTCTGATTAAATTATTTATTATATTGAGTAATTATTTCTATATGCCTTAGAAAATTTTTTTGTGTTTAAATCACATCATCTGTAATTAAACACAATGGGTTTTTTCCCCAATCTTGAGGCCATTGAAGTTTTTTCTTATGTTCTATGCTGTCTTGTACTAATATTCCTTTGTTGAACAGAATGATGAGAGCAGGCATTCTTTATTTGCTTCTGATCTTAGGAAAAAGTTTGTTTAATATTTCACTTTTTTTTTTTTTTGAGACAGAGTTTAGCTCTTGTTGCCCAGGCTGGAGTTCAATGGCACAATCTGGGCTTCCTTCAACCTCCACCTCCGGGGTTCAAGGGATTCTTCTGCCTCAGCCTCCCAAACAAGCTAGGATTACAAGCACCTGCCACCATGCCCAGCTAATTTTTTTGTATTTTAATTGAGATGGGATTTCACCACTTTGGCCAGGCTGGTTTTGAAGTCCTGACCTCAGGTGGTCCACCCACCTTGGCCTCTCAAATTGTTAGGATTACCAGCATAAGCCCTTAATTATAATGTTAGCAGTAGGTTTTCCATAGATGACTCTTACTGGAAGGAGGTGTTTCCTTCTATTTCTAGTTCCCTATGATAAATTTCAGCAAAAGCTTTCTTGGAATCTATTTTTTAAAACCCCTGTAGTGTCTTCTTTATTCTGTTAGTATAGTGGTTGTCTATTTTCTGGACATTAAAGTAAATCAGCTTTTCTAATCAACCCTCATTCCCACCCCTATTATGATGCAATCATCATTTTCCTATCATATTGGACTTGATTTGATGGTATTTATTTAAAATTTCTTGTTATAGATACTGTTCTATAATTGTAATGACACTTTTGGGCATCATAAGACTTGTTGTCAGGTGTTCCTTCTTACCCTGTTTTCTGATAAAGGTTGATGATGTGCCCAGCTTCCCCTTGTCTCTTACAGGTCAGAGCACTCATTTCATGTGCAGATTGTGTAGGCAGCTGGAGTTCTCCACTGAGTCCCTCTCTAGCTATTTCCTTAGCCTGAAGAAGCCACCTTTTCCAAGATGTGCCACAACTACTGCAATACTCAGGCGCTTGAGTATCTATAGCTACTGGGGGCAATCCATACATTAGACAAATAGTTTGAAAGCCTGAAAGAGAGTAATCATTTAAGGTTTCCATTTACAGCCCATGATCCACCTGTTGTCATATTACTAGCTTAGCATGTTCTCCAAGCTGAAGAGTAGTAAAAGCTGATGATTAGTCCCAGGGTCAATTATAAGGTAGCAAAGATGCAGAGAAAGTTCAATTCTTTACAAAAAGAGCTCCCAGAAATCCAAAAAACTTATTTCTTTTAGGAATACCCTATTCATTTTCTTTAAAGCAGTTCTGCCTCTATAATCAAGCCCAAATTGGAACTAGGAATGGTTTCATGGAAGGAAACTTTAAAAATTGATAGTTGGATGGTGTCCTGTGACCCATGCCTGTAATCTCAGCACTTTCAGAGGCCAGGAAAGTGAATTGGTTAAGCTCAGGAGTTTGAGACCAGCCTGGGAAAAATGGCAAAACCCTATCTGTACAAAAACCTAGTAAGTTAAAAATGAGCTGAGCATGGTGTTACATTCCTGTGGTTCATGTTGCTTGAGTGGCTGAGGTGGAAGGATGGCTTGAGCCTGGGAGGCGGAGGTTGCAGTGAACCGAATTGTGCCACTGCACACCAGCCTGGATGACAGCCATACCCTGTCTCAAAAAACAACAAAATGATATGCGAATTGGTTCTTAGATTTCTGGAATATATTAACTACTCTGAGTAGACTAAAGGCCATTAAATAACACTTTTTCCTTTTATAAAGGGCACACTAGGAGCACGTCATATAGTCACAAAATAGTCACTTAACTTTATCAACTGTAGATATGATATCAAATTATTAAAAGCAAAATGCTTTAGGTGACAATGTAGTTGTCACAGAATACTTTAATGAAATAAACAATATAATTTACTAGCGGTATTTCATGTAAGAGAGGTCAGTGAAAAAATTTTCATCTCAGAGCTTTATGTAACCACTTCAATGTTCTGGAAAGGGTCTAGAAACTTCCATAATTAAAAGAAAGCCCTGTCTCCTTCAGCCTTATGGTCAAAATTTGTAAAAATGAAATGCTAAATCTAATATTCTAGGTGGTTAAATTAAGCACAAACTTAATCCACAGTCTGTTATGTTAAAATTAGAACATTGGCTGGGAAGGAATAAGACCTTTAGTATGATGACAGAGACCAAAAGGCAGATTCCACTGGATTTGGGGATCTTGAATCCTTAAATTCTACCAAACTCCTTTATCAATAGAAGAAGCCTGTCTTTTCTTGGATTGAGGAAATCATCCACTCTTGAATGAAGAGATTGCAATTACCCCCACTACTCTAGTTGCCTTTTTGGAAAATCTGATTCCCTTAAGGATCCATCTTCACCATTTCTCATTGCTTCTAGATGTAAGACTACATTTAATTTCACACATAACTCAGAGGGTGAGGTGTATGTGACCTCTAAACGTGTGAAAAACACTAAATGAAATGTCTGTCAATATTACTATTAGAAATCTGGGGAGCATTTATGATAATGGATCCTAAAATTATTGGACAGTGATTAAATAAATACAATGAATTATGAAGAAATTATTGAGATCTAAACTTACTAGCGGGGGTTCTGGGTACACTGGTTTAGTTTAAGATTCTGAGAGTGGTTAACATGGCTAAATTGTTCAGTTGTCTGAAACTTGAATCCTAAAAATGCACAAATGTCGGTCTTGGTATGTCATAGAGGAAGGTATCCAGAGACTGGGGAAGACTGGATTGCTAGACTAGATTTATCCTGTAAGATTTATTCACTCACACCCTAAATTCATCCTTCAGGACTGTTCATATGGCATTTCCTCCATGAAGACTGAGAGAGGTATACTCCTGGCAAGAGGCCCAGTGTCACTGTGGAATTCTAAGGTGACTCGTGTGTAGATAAGAACTGGCACTGGAAACTGCTGCCATCAAAGTAGATTCTTTAAATTCTGTGCGGTTGATTGATTAGGGGGTTGCAAGGGCCAAGAAGTGACACTTTGTCACCTGTGGCAAGGTTGGCACAGCTGCTCCAGTGGGAATTGGGCCCACGACTATGAAAAGCTGGTTTGCTCTGGCTGGTTGGAACTCCCTAGTATCCCAGTCATATGTGGTCTCTGGACTCTGTTCAACGCAGAGAGACCTGATTATTATTCACTGACTTTATAAATTTTCACATTATGCCTGCATGGATTCATATTTAGACAGACAGAATCAAAGTTGCCCTGTGTGGATTTCTTTCCAGATTCCAGCAGCAGCACCTGCTTGAACTCTGATCTCCGTCTCTTGACTCTGGAAAAAGGCAGCGCTCCTTTTGCAATAACGCTCCCTGAATCATGACCTGGAAAGCCACTCCAGGTACAAATGCAGGGCAACACAGCTATCACCTTATTTGTCTGCCTTCCTTTAGGGACTGTGGTGCTACACTGATAATTATCCAGTGTCTTAAGCAGTTGACACATATGTTTTATCCAGTGTTTGAATTTTTTATGGGAGGCAATGCATGACCCAATTATGCCACCATGGCCATAAGCCGTACAGCCCATTTGGCTCTGGACCTTTGTTTTTCCTTCCTTCCTCCCTCCTTCTTTCCTTTTCTTTCTTCCTTCCTTGCCAATTTCTCTGCTAAGTTTTGTTGACTCTTTTCTGATTGAGATAGCATTTTACTTACCTGAATGTATTTTTCTGTAATTCTTTGAATTCCTTTCAAATCTTGGTCTTCTAAATCTAGCATCTAGGCTATCTGGGGTTGAAATGGACCATTTCATAACTATAGAGAGCAGATTTTTCTCATCTTTGTTTTGTCTGGTGTTTTATTTGTTTATTTTCTATCAGATATATTACTTAGTGGATGATACAAAGTAACGTACTTGGATCCTATTGCTTTTCTCAAAAGTATGTTGATTCTTAATAGATTTGCATATTATCAAACAATAAAATACAGCCGTTCTTTATTCCTCTTTATGTAATACATATTTAATCTGTATTCACATGTATCTTTAAACACTACACGTTTTAAAAATCAGTACCTATGTTTTGTAGCTTTGTTTTTATATTTGTTTATTTTAAAAGAAAATAATATAATTTAATATGTTTTAATTATTGAACAGTACTAATTGTATATATCCCATGGGAGTAAAAGATAATTTAGATCTACATTTATTATGCTCAACGCAGTAAAGAATATTTTAAAAGCATATGATTAAAACTTCCCTGGATAGAGGATGATTATTTCTAAATATTGATGCAACGAGCAGCTTGTTATATTTCTAAATATTTGGCAAATGATAAATCACTATTGTTGAGTCTTAATGCACATAGAAAATGAAGATAAACTGAGAAAATGACTTTCAAATTTTTATCCTCAACTTTGACTTTAATCCTCATTGTCTCTTCTTTATGCTTACTTTCTAAATTTAATTTTTAGGCTAAATTAAAAAAAAGATTCAGGGAAGCTTTCCTATTGGCCTCATAATATATTCATTTCTTATCCCTCCAACTTGAGAGAAGGCATATAAAACATACATCTCAATTTCAGTAAGGTCTAAGTCAGACTTTGCCTACACTTTTTACTTTGAGCTCTATTTTGCTCCCGAATTTTATTCTGGTCTTTCAAGACATGAGAAGTGGGACATGGCTTTGGGCTCTTTTAAAAATATCAGCCATATGGAAGTAACAAGAATCAAGAAGCTATAAGAAAGCATTCTTTTTAAGAAAAGAAAGCTTTTATTTCCTTATTCTGAAAACATTTCCTTATAATTTTGGCAAAATATTGTGTTTCTAATTACTTCAATTTTCATTTGAATATATTCTCAGGTCTTGAGTGTAAGGTCATTGGGCCTGGCAAGGTGTGGCGGTTCACCCCTGTAATCCCAGCACTTTGGGAGGCTGAGAAGGGCAGATCACGAGGTCAGGAGTTCAAGACCAGCCTGGCCAGCATGGTGAAACCCTGTCTCTACTAAAAATACAAAAATTAGCTGGGGATGCTGGTTGGTGCCTGTAATCCCAGCTACTTGGGAGGCTGAGGCAGGAGAATCGCTTGAACCCAGGAGGCGGAAGTTGCAGTGAGCTGAGCTAGTGCCACTGGACTCCAGCCTGTATGGATGCCACACATAGTATGCCACACAAAGGCTAAAATCAATTCTTGCACACAGTAGGTAATCACAGCATGCTTATCACAGGATTTCAATACAATGGGCTACTGACATAAGAAAACAGATTCAGATTTCATTTAGTAAAGAGAAAAAATTTCTACATATAATGATACCATCCCATAATTTTTCTTGAACTAGAATAATTTAAAATGACACAAACAAGAATTTGAAGCTGGTAATTGAAACTGATAACCAGATGAAATAAATAGTATTTGTTTTGTGCTCAATATTCTCTGAAATTCTATCATAAGGACTTTGGGATACTGCTTTTATATTTAAAAGGTTAATTTGACAGTCTTACCAAGTTAAGTTTCATTGAATACTAATAAAATTTTCTAATATTATACAAGATGTTTTATAAAGCTTCAAATATAGTTTTTCATAACGATTGCATAAGATTTGAGCAAATGTAAATTGACAAAAATGGAAGTAGACTATCTTACCATTCTTCCTAGGCATTAAATAACATTAAGTTCTGAATAATACAGATACAGGATTTTAACTTTTTATTTCAACTTCTATACATGGGTTTCCAAGCCAGCAGTCAAAGGAGCTCATATTTTTTAAGCTGAAACCTGAAACCATGGACTGCAATGTCCCAGATTTATTTAAATTTTTTATATTCTTCTAAAATTAAAACTTGTGAAATGTACTTTTCAGACTTGCTCACCCTAAGGCCGTCTGCTTGTAAGAACTGATAATGAACATTTTCCCTCTCCCATACATCACGTTCCTAGTCATTATTCCATTTTTTTCCCCTGACCAATCTGAGTTCCTCTGCTTTCAAACTAATTCTGATCCTCAAAGTGAATCACGTTTCCTCTTTGGTGCTCTTCTTTTGTGGGTAAGGATCTATCTTCCCCACATAAGTTGTAAATGGATCCCATTTTACATAGAGTGGATCGTAGTAAAACTCACTTAGAGCATGTGCTCTGCATTCTTTCTTCTTTGGTTTAAATTCTATCTTCAACAATTACTCATTTTTGGGCTGTCAGCTATTTAAACTTCTTAAATCTCATTTTTTTCATTGCTAAAAGACAATTTACATTACAGGGCTGCCAAACAGTCAATAAGATAAGATTAAAAGGCAATTAGGTTCATATTTGAGACACCATGATCCCTCAAAAGTCATTAACAATTATCATTACTAAGAAAGAAACATTTAATATTTTATTATACCTGTTTTATTAAGGAAGTGAAGTTTCTGTTAAAAATATTTTCTATGAATTCTCTAGACATTCCTGAAAATTGTTGAAACCCTTCATTATAAAACATCTTTTATTATTTCAACTAAAAATCAAAGTACAGTTATGAAGATTTAACATAGATATCATGTTAAACAATAGTGAATATATTTTTCTTACTGTCATACTAGTCCAAGTGTATTTTTTCCATGGACAAGGATAGAAGTTTTAAACATTGTAAGTGTTTTTTTATGTCTTCACCTCTCATAAGGCACATACTATATGAGAGTAAATATTTACTAGTGCTAAAGAAATTTGCCTTCCAGCAACAAGTCTACTTCATTATTTAAATAAACTATTTTAAAATTATAGGTTTTAGAAGCAGTATTACATTAGAATTAAATAAGAAAATTCTAGGAAGTATCAAGCAAAAATTCAGTGTTTGCAAATTTAACTAGTTTTTATGGACATTGCATATTCTTTCTTTGAAAACTCAATATGACAAACACATTCAAATTTTATCTTTAGCTTGAACTTCTCTCTTGAACTCTAGACTCAAGTATCCAATTCTGCATTCAACCTTTCCACTTGGATGTTCAATGGACCACACAAATGTCACATGCCTCATCTCCTTTACTGATTATTCTGTCTGACCGTTGTTCAAGCTACAAGTCAGATCACATCTGATTTATGCCATTCTCTCACACACCATATCCTAATCAAATCATGCCTGCAAATCCTCCTATTTTCACTCAGAGCAAAACTCAGACTCCATGGGCAATTATCCCTGAGTTCCCCCCTGATCTGCCTTAATTCCTTACATCTCTGCCTTCCCCTGAGTTCCTCCCTGATCTGCCCTAATTCCTTACATCTCTACCTAGTAGGTTGTTATGATCACTCTATACATCCTGGTTTCAGTGGGGACAGATATTTTTCTATTTCAAGATCTTTGCATTTGTTTTCTCTAACTGGTGCCCTCTTCTATCAGTACTCTCCATGCCTCCCTTTAGTTGCCCTTTGTCCAAATACTACCTATTCAATGAGTTCTTGATGAATCAGTTAAAATTTTAAGCCCAATTAGGAATTTCTTATCATCCTCATAGTTGATTATCTGCATATCACTTAGCAACATCTGATTTAGTTTTTAAATTATTTGTTTATTGTCTCTCTTGTCATGGGAATGTCAAAAAGTAGAAGGGATGCTTGTTTGTTTTATTGACTGCTATATACCCTGTGGCTAGATAGATAGAAACAATAAAAAGTTGCTAAGTGAATACTTGTCAATTATTTGCAGATGGGAGGATATAGACACATAAAAAATTCCTGGAGTTATCTTCTTGGAGCATACAGAAAGAAAAGAAAGGTGACTTGTGAGGCTAGCATTTTTGACAAAGACAAGTATTTCCTACAAGTGCAAGAGTGTTAAGTTTCTCTTTCTCTCTTTACTCTCATTATCATTTTAGGATGGAAAATTCTAAAGAAGTTTATTACCTAAATTACATAAGGTCTGTGTTTATGTGTGTCTGCATGCATGTGTCTGTATGTGTGAGAGAAAGTGCATGCATGTGTGTGTGTGTGACTCATTTATTTCAATAAAAAAATGTGAGTCATTAACTTTAAGGTGTCAGTATGCAAATCACCTATGAATTGTTTGATGTATCATACTCATGAAATAATTTTTAAAGTTATCATAGATTTTTGGCTTTTTATAAATCACATACAACCCAAGATTGTTCATTGTTGCACACTCCATCTCTATTTTTCCACCTTCTTGAACAGATAATATTTAATTGCCTCTTTACTTATTTTCTTCTCCCTTTCTCTTTTGCCTCCACTCCCTTCCCCCATCTTTTCCTTCTTTGCTTTTTTCTCTTAATCTCCTTCTCTAATCTAGAAATATCCATTTGAAAACAACCAAGTGTTTTTACAGAAGTACATAGAAAGGAATAAAATAATGTAGCGGTTGTTTTAACCTTCTCGCACTTTTCTTGATCCAGATGTAACAGGATTTTCAACAATTTAATATTTTAGCTAAAGCTGAAATAATTTGTTTCATGTAATGATTAGATTAGATTTTCCATTGACAACTAATGAACACCTAAATTAGGTTTAAACATAAACTAGAGTAATATTTCTTCACTGTGATTCAAGATGATGTATTCTTGTTTTAAGTTGGCATACAGACAAGATGGTAATCCTTTAAACTGAGACAGAGAATGTGAGCTGAAGAGAGAAAGAGTATTCACGTTAAGCTTGTGGAGAAAGAGTAATCCAAAGAATTTCACTGGAAGCAGTCAAGAAACTATCTACTGACTAACTGGTGTGTATTATTTTCAGAGTTTGAATGTTGTGACCAAAATAATGAATAATTTAGTATTTACTGTTACAAAGAAAATATGTAACAATTAATAATCCATTAAGTACATTTGATTTCAAATGTTTTGTGTTTACATTTAATATATAAGGAAAATTAGACTTTATATTTAATTCTACATAAGACTATCCTTAAGACCATTAGGCATAAATTAATAGCTAATTGCAGACCACCAATTTCTAAAGCCAAAGCAAAATAACAAGAAAAACAGATTTTCTCTCTAACTATTAATAAATTTTTTAAAAATGTAGGAGGACCTGGAGGTATATGTGTTTGCATATTGGAGAAAGACTTCTAATGCCTTTCTATGATGTAAGCTAAAATATTTTGGAGTTTACAGGCAGTTAACTCTAGAACCAAAAATAATGATTACGCAAAGTACAATTGTCTCTCAGTATCCATGGGATTTATTTCTAAGACCCTCTGCAGACAATCTGCTGATACTCAAGTTATTTTATAAAATGGCATGTTATTTGCCTATAACTTATGTGCATCCCATGCACACTTTAAATCACCTCTAAATTACTTATAATATGTAATACAATATAAATACAATGCAAAGAGTTGCTATACTGTATTATTTAGAGAATAATAGCAAGAAAATATAATCTCTACATGTTTAGTGCAGACACCATCATAAGCCTAACCACATTTTCTGTCCATAATTAGTTGAATCTTTTATGTGGAATCTGTGAATATGAAGGGCCAACTGCATTACAAAGAGTAAATAATTCATTTTCTCTAAAGACAACACTACCTTCCCATAATCCACTTACAAATATGTTTTCTTTATTTAATGCTACATAACTTTTCAGGTCTCAATTGTCTTGTTAAAAGTAAAAGAGTATTTTGCTATTCTTGCTGAGTACATGGAATAATGCATTTCAAAATAAGGTATCATAAAACTAAGGTAATAAAATTACTAGGTATATTACTAATAAAACACAGCAATATAAACTGTGAATGGTTGGTTTACTTTCACAAAAGAAATCATAGTATCACAGGTGGATTCACAAAAATTTTAAAATATTTTCCTTGTATAACTGAAATTGTGTATGTGTGTGTGTGTATGTGTGTATAACTTTGTTACTCTTGGGGATATAATTATTATAAAGCCAACTCTGAAAGCATCTTTTTCTAGTGTTTCACCTGCCATACCATAAGCTTTATCAGTGAGCCAAAAATAAATAACCTAAACCTTTTATAATAGCTGTCACTAGAAAGCTAAACAAAGTCACCATTCATCTTACTCATAGTCATTTTACCCTTTAGCAGATGTGTTCCTTGAACAAATTTATTGGCCTTATGAATAAAGATTAGCACTACTCTGTTCAACTCTGTCGGGAAGAAAATTATTCTACTGTAAATGGACATAACATTCAACTAAATGAATGTTTAAAAAGGGAAAAATCTTATTCTTTGAACTAAGCTTTCTGAATACAATGTGGGATTGGCTTTTTCAGGGATATTTAATGAATATGTTGTATTCATCAGCAACCGCATCTGTAAATATGTGCATAAAGGAGAATTAAAATTTCAATTATAATGTTATACTGAGCAATTCATAACTGACTGTAATAATATTTATAGTTACAAATATATTTATATGTATCATAATATTATTTTTTAAATTTTTATTTTTAGGTTATAACAGTTTCTAAACACTTATACATATTTACACATGTATGACTCATGAAGAATTACAAACAGCTGCCCTTCTTTTAATTCCAAGAATGAAGGTGTATGTTTAAATATAAAATTGTAATTGTTTTGGATTATTAACTGTGTTGTATCCTCATCGCTCATCTACATTTACTTTGAAAGTCATTTCCAATTTCATATTTAAACTTCACTTTTTCTACTCTTCTGGATGGCTTATAGCTCAGGTAACCAGGACATTCTATCTCTGCTGTTTAGCCTCTTCTCTTTTGTAGACATTCAGTCGTGTGGCAAAGAAGTGAACTCCTGTAAGGATATGTGTGCCATTTTAATTGCATGGACCTAAAAATAATTAAATACCTTTAGTATATGATCACGCAAATATGTGCACTTACCCATAAAAATAGATAAACAAATTTTAGTATTAACAATCACAAATTAGGAAATTCTAATTTATGTGTAACATGATGCACATATTTTGTAAATAGGTTTTTAGATCAAGATTTCAAGCTTAAAAGCTAGAGACAATTGAAAGAAGGAAAATAATCTACCTTGGGCATTCTTTGCCTGTGATCATTAAATAACATGGCAAAAATAGAAAACATTTGATTTTTCAATATCTGCTTCATTCTTTTATGATGGGGCAGGGAAGTGGATATTTTTCTTGAAGTATTTTATAGCCAAAAAAGACTAGTAACTGATTCTAATTAATGTGCCTGTCCGGTTCTTGAAAGTGAACTGAACTGAAAACATATTTAGTTTTTGACCTGGCTAAAATGGTAAGGTATCTTAGATGGCTTCCCAGAGATTGTGGATCATGAAAAAATTGTGTTATCTGGTAGCTCCTCTCTCTATAATTGATATCTGCATTGGAGTTATATGGTAGGACATCAAAAACTAGTTTTAGGTTTTTCTCTTAGAATTGCACTTCAGAAGTTAATAGAGTTAATACTGGAAATTGCTTTATTTTATGTTTACATATTTTGAAAAGCATTACAGTGAGATAAAGTTAATTTTCTCACTAGAAGATGTACGAGTTGGCCAAAAAATAATATAACTTTTTTTTCAATTTGGAACCATGTTACCCAATTAAACATTACTTCATATATACCTTGAGGTATTTGGACTTCAGCACAGAGTTTATTTTCAGTTGAGGAGATTCCTGAAAGTTTGTAGATACTTAAAGGTCTTTTTCAAGGTCTTCATGCATCACTTCAATTACCTATAATTTTTTATCTGTAACTTATTATATCTGAGGCTAATTTGCATTATTCTACAGTTGTCAACATTAAATTTCATTTGCCACATGTCAGCCTATTTAAGTAGCAAATTCAAAATGTATTATAATATACTAGATGTAATTTGAGCATCACTATTTAATATTTTTTCCTCCAATCTCCAAATTGAAATATCCCAGCATATTGAGAAAAAGATATGTTTAATTTCCTGTATTATATTAAAATGAAAAAATGGAAGGAAAACATACAATTAGAATAAGAATGCCTTTGATTGAAAATATTTATGCTTGTGGATTTTTAAAAAAATTGTATTCACTAGTTTTAAGTTTCAGTTTCAATTTGGCAACATTATTTTTAAGATATTAAGTCTGAGGAGAAATAACAAGCAGTTAATATTTACTGGTAACATTAAAGAAACTGGTAAAATAACAATTGACAAGTTTTAAGTAGTAAGCCTATAAATAAATAAAGAAAATATAAAAATATCAGTAAATTTTTAAATTTAAAGCATATTTCAGTTACCTTTAAGAAAAATAAAGTGATTTGCTATTAAATGAAAATATAAATGTGTCCTCTGAGAAAAATGTATTAAAAATTATGCAAAATTGCAATTAGGAAGACTTGATTTTATGCACTTAAAGTCTTAAAAAATTAATATTTATGAAACTGGTTTGGATATTTGCAGATTTTAGAGAGGGAGTAAGATTCTCAAGTAATTGGAAAATGTACTCATAACGTATCATGCTTATGTGACTATCCTGATTGCAGTTTAAAGCTATTTTAAATTGTAAAATATTGATGGAAGAATATGTCATTGTCTTACTATAGGAGGGACTGGTATTGATAGAATGTTCTTGGAATGAGTATAAGCTAATGCATTTAAAAGATTAAGAAAATCTATAAAAATAAGTCATCATTTTGGAAGAATTGCCAAGTATCCAGAGTTATTCACAAATAAAGTACATGCCATCAATTTACATTTTTTGAAGCATAGTCATATATTTTAAGGATTATAAAATTTTGATCAGAGGTGAATAAAAACATTATAACAATATATATCTTCCCCAAATAATTGAAAGCAGGAACTTGAACAGATATTTTTACATCCATAGCAGCAGTATCCACAATAGCTAAAAGGTAGGAGCAAATCACATGTGCATTGACATATGAATGGATATACTATAAATATATGTGCATGAATATTATGAATACTTGGATATTATTTAGCCCTAAAAAGGGAGGGAATTCAGACACTTGCTACATGGATGCATCTTGAAGACAATATGCTAAGTGAAATAAGCCAGTAATAAAACGAAAAGGCTGTGTGATTCCACTTATATGAGGTAATGAGATGAGACAAATTCAAAGAGACAGACAGTAAAATGGCAGTTGCCAGTGAATGGGAATATGGTGGAATTAAGAGTTGTGGAATAGGTACAGAGCTTCATTTTGTATGATACAAAAAGTTCTAAAGGTAGACAGCGGTGATGGTTGCACAACAAAGTGAATATACTTAATGCCACTGAATTGTACATTTAAAACTCATTAAAATGGCAAATTTTAGGTAATGTATATTTTGCCACAAATGAAAATATATACAATCTATCTATATCTATATTTAATAGTTTTAGCAGCTTACTTTGTTAGCTTAATATTTGAGTATTGTACTATTTGATATGCTATGTATTTCATATTATTAGGTTGGTGCAAAAGTAATTTGCATTTTTTGCATTGTTAAAATTTGCTGTTTGATACTGGAATACATTCTTAAACAAATGTGGTTATGTTATAGATCATTTTAATGCAAATTTCTTACTTTTTTTGCTAATCTTTTACTACTTGCTGTTTATCTTACATTTATTTTAGATTATGGAAATCATGTTAGACAAAAAGCAAATTTGAGCAATTTTCTTATTAGGGTGCAAAATGCATCATAAGGCAGCAGAGACAACTTGCAACGTCAACAACACATTTGGCCCAGAAATTGCTAATGAATACATGCAGTGGTGTTTCAAAAAGTTTTGCGAAGGAGACAAGAGCCTTGGAGATGAGAAGCATAGTGGCCGACTATCAGAAGTTGACAATGATAAATTGAGAGCGATCATCGAAGCAATCCTCTTACAACCATATGAGAAGTTTCCAAAGAACTCAATGTTGACCATTCTATGGTAGTTCAGCATTTGAAGCAAATTGGAAAAGTAGAAAAGCTCAATAAGTGGGTGCCTTGTGAGCTGAGCAAAAGTTAAAAATGGTTGTTTTGAAATGTCATCTTTTATCATGTATTCCCAACTTAAAGACTATATATATAACATACATATATATAATATACATGTTGTTATATATGTTTTACATATATAACATATATAATATATATGTATGTTATATATAATATATATGTTGTTTAATATATATGTTATATATAATATATATGTTGTTATATATAATATGTACATTATATATACAATGACATAGTTAAGGGGGAAACGATCTAAGAATATCAGTGAAGATGTCACAAATGAGCATGATTTTGTTATGTGGTCAATTTATTGAATTCTGAAATATTCAATATATAATATTAAAAAATGTATATTCGAAAAAAGTATAGATGCTTGCCTCATGACATAGTTTATTAAAATAAACCTATGTTTAATAGTCATGTTTAAGAAACAGGAACATATATGCAATTACTATTGGTGGTAAAAATAAAAAGAAAGAAAATATGTAGCAAACAGTACTATTAAATTCTGGATTTAATTTGGTCCAACATACAGTTTGTATTTATAAACGAATCATGAATATTCTTTTATATTTTTATAGATGGTAAATGTACTATGTATATTTTACTTAATGTAATAAGATTAATTTGCCAACTGAAAAATATCCAGCAAAGAAATACTTATTTTACTAGAACATTCTTTTCTCCTAAAGCAGATTATGTAGTACGTTTCAATGAAATGTTTAGCTGTCATTTGTCTCATTCTATTTTTTCTCTATCACTCCCTTTTTCATTTTTAAATTTTGAAATGTCACTATGTTTCCCTTCACTCAATATTTTCTCTTTTCTTACTTTTTAATTCTTTCTCATGACAGCAGTATGCAGTTATGCTATTGATAATCATAAAGTTAAGGAGCAAGAGAAGTTGGTTCACATAGATACAAAGTGAGCAGTATTCTGAGTACTTGTACAATAAACAAGTATTTCTTTAAAGCAATGGAAGTCAGAACTAGTTTTACTCAGTGACAATGATTACACACACACACACACACACACACACACACACACGTCTCTTTCTGTCTGATTCTCTTGGTCTCTTGGTCTCTCTCAAGCAATACTGTATAAATATATATACTTTTAATAGTATGCTAGTGATTTTATTGCAGCTAGCACAGCACTCAAATGACATACACTGGGAATAAACAGCCTCCACAAGCTGTTTAAAGACATCATTAAGTTTTTCACTTTCTATAGTGAAGTTTCAATTTCTTACGTGATTTCTAAGGACACATGTTGACCAAAGTTTTGGAAATGGACATGAATCTTGGTCTCCATATCTTTCAGAAACTATAAAATGGATTTTTCTTGTACACTTAATCCCATTGAATTTCCCCACTGCACTGTGGGCTTCCAATGTGGCCTAATAAGGAGGTAGATATGGTATATACCTTTTTAAAGAGAAATTTTTTTTCAGATGAGATTCACTTAAACTAAAAATATTTATTTTCATGCGTACAATTCAGTGGCATGTAATACATTTGACATGTGTTTGACAAACAAATCTGTCGAGCTCCAAAATATTTTGATAATCCCAACATAAAATTATATTTTCATTAAGCAGTCTCTCTCTATGTCTTCCTCCTCTTAGTCCCTGGAAACCATTATGTGCTTTCTATCTTATGGATTTACCTATTATGGATATTTTGAATAAATAAAATCACATGTGAACTTGGGATGTGTGTTCTTTCATTTACCACTGTTTTTGAGGTTCACACATTATAGCATATATCAGTAATTCATTCCATTTTATAACTGAATAACTTTCTCTAGCATGTTTATAACACAATTTGTTTATCCATTCATCTGTTAGTGGATGTTTGGGCTGTTTCTACTTTTGAGAATATTGTGAATAGTGCTACTTTGAGCATTCCTATACAAGTATTTGTTTGACTCCCTGCTATAAATTCTTTGAGATACATAGCTAGCAGCAAAATTGCTGAGTCACATGAAGATTGTATGCTTAACTTTTCTGGAGCTACTGAAACATTTTCCTCTGGGCTGAACCATCATACCTTCCCACCAGCAATGCCAATTTATGCATATGCTCGCCAACAATTGCTATTTTCTTTGTTAAAAAGTTGTACCAGTTCTAGTGAGTATAAAATGGCTTCCTATTCTGGTTGTTATTTGCATTTCCTCGATGACTGCTGATGTTGCCTATGCTTTCATATTCTTATTTGCCACTTGTAAATCTATCAGAGAAACATTGACTCAAGTCTTCTTTTCATTTTTTATTTAAAAAATTGTCTTTTTGTTGATGATTTGTAAGAGTTACTTATATATTTCTCTATTTAGATCCTTTTCAAATTTTCAAGGATTTCAAATCCTTGCAAATGTTTTCTATTATTCTATGTCATCTATTAACTTTCATATTAATACCCTTTGATGTCCACACTTTTTAAATTTTGATTAATTCAATGTATTAATTTATTTATATTGCTTGTCATGCTTTTGGTGTAATATCCAAAGATTCATCATCAAGTCTAAGATCTCAAAGACATACTTCAATGTTTTCATCCAAGAATTTTTTAGCTTTACTCTTTTATGTAGGCGGTTGATCCATTTTTGTGTATTGAGTGAGGTAGGGATCCAATATCATGATTTTACACATGGATATTCAGCTGCCTATGTGCAAACATTTGTTGAAGACACAGTTATTTCCTCAATGAATTGATTTGGGACCTTGTAAAAATCAATTGGTCATAGATGTAAGAATTTATTTTTGTGCTCTCAGTTGTATACTGTTAATGTATAGGTCTATTGTCATGCCAGTGCAACACTGGTCTGATTAATTTATCTTTGCAGTACGTTTCAAAATCAGGAAGTGTGATTCCTCCAAGTTCTTCTTTTTCGATAATATTTTTGTTGTTCAGTGCCCGTTGCAGTTCCAGATAAATTTGGCAATCAGCATTTCGAGTTCCAAAAATAAATAAAAAGGACTTTAGAAATTTGATAAAGATTACATTAAATCTGTAAATCACTTTGAGTAGTATTGTCACTTTACACTATTAAATCTTCCAAGCAGTAAATTCAGGATGTCGTTTCATTTCTTTAGGTCTTTAGGTCTTCTTTAATTTATTTTACAATTTTTTTTTAGCTTTCAGTGTGCCAGTTCTTAACCTCCTTGGTTACATTTATTCCTAGGTGTTTTATTTCTTTTAATGCTATTGTTTTCAGATTGTTCATTGCTAGTATGTCAAACAAAATAAATTTTTATGTGTTGATCTATTATGTAACTTCATTGAATTTGGTTAGCTTCAATTTTTTTGAGAATCATTTAAACAGACCTTTATTCTTTCTTTTTCTTTTTTTTGAGAATGAGGTATGTATTTCTCCTCTGGCACCAGAAAACTGCACTAAGAACTGGGGCTGCAATTTCCACAGGCCCTGCCGAGCTGGAACTTGAGGGATAGTAGACTGTAAGCAGAGACTTTCTAACCAAAGTTTAGGACCTCATTTCTTCATTAAGCATTCTTCTCATGGGTGTCAGTATTCAATTTGATTCCAGATTTCCAAAAAGTTGACTCCGTCCATTTTCATCATCTTAATGTCTGCTTTAATGAATGAACAAATTCTTGGAACTTGCTACTCTGATGTGCTCATGATGTTAAGGCTCATGGAAGATATCTTTTTAGTGGAGGAATTTTCTGATCTCAGTTTCTGGACTATTTCTCTTTATTTCTCCAAAGAGATCAATCTATATATTTCTCTCAGAGTAGATTTAAAACAAAAATCTTCATTTCTCTTTCTTATAATGTTATTATGGCACATCTCAAGGGTCACAAAGAGATATGATCTTTAAAATTAATTACATCAGCTAATATCACAGTTTCTTAGGCAGATTCTCTTTTCTGTGTTATGATTCATCTTGGCATTTGCTTTAGAATTCTTGGATGATAATTGAATTGGTACTACTTAGAGGCTTTAACTCCTAGCTGGTGGTAGAAGTTTGGGTTGGGCTTACTGTAACTTCAAATGGATTTTTAATGTTTCAGTAAGTTTTCTAAAATAAATGCTATGTTTAATTATGTTATATAAAGTTCTACTTATATCACTAAGTCTATGTATTTGTGAAAATAATAGCTTTAGTAATTTAAAATATAAGAAATGACATACATTGAAGGCTGCAAAGATACATAAGGATATAAAAAATGAGCTGAAAATGCCCAGAGAAAAATAAGGTATTTTTAAAGAATCAGTATTTTATGATGAACCTTAAATGAAAAAAACATAAATACTACAGTAAGAGAAAATGGGGTTGAAAAGAGCAAAATAAAAGAAAATGTTTGAAGTAAAGAAAAATATGTCAGTTTGCTGAGAATGATGGTTTCCAGTTTCATACATGTCCCTGCAAAGAACATGAACTCATCCTTTTTTGTGGCTGCATAGTATTCCATGGTGTATATGTACCACATATTCTTTATCCAGTCTATCATTGATACACATATGCCCATCAATGTAACAAACCTGCATGATCCGCATATGTACCCCAGAACTTAAAGTATAATAAATAAATTAAAGAAAAAGAAAAATATGTAAAGGACTCTAGAGAAATTGATATATATGTATATGTATATGTATATATGGAAGATATGGTATGATGATAAATGAAAAATAAAAAAACAAAAAATATTAGAACATATACTAAATAATTATATTAACATTTATAAAACTAAGGAATACATGAATGTATTTTTGAATGGACATACCTTAAAACTCTAAAAAGTTAACATAATAGCCAACGCTAAAACAAAAAACAAAAATATAATTGATATTTAAGGGCAAAAAATGTGACCATTGATATACCATGACTTCATCACTATGGAGTCATTATAATCTTTAGAAAAACATGCATCTAATATGAGTGGACTCATTTCACTTCATTTTTCTGAGGTTCAAATTTGCCATCATAGAACCGTGCAAGTCCCTCTAGGTGGGCTCTTGCGTGCTTTTAAGATGACCTATGAAGCTATATTTCCTTCCTTGATATTATGATCTTTCAGATGTTCCAAGACTGTATGCCTCCCCAAGAGAAATTATGTTCTCAAACACCAGAAATACTTCAGCAGAAGATATTACTGTGTAATCAGTTTTGATGAGAACACTCAATAAGTGTAGTTCTAGATGATCTGTAAAACAACTTGAAAGTGAAATTCAAAGATTTTAAATAAAAACATATTTCATAGTAAATAAGAATACATTTCCAGTGCTTTTTCTAAATATCCTATAGGAGAACTGGAAACAGACTTACATAGAATATAAGTTGGAAATAATAATCTGATCACTAGTGATGCCCATTCTATTGGTTATATTTACTTTTAAATGCATTTAGTGAACAGGATTAGAAAATATATATTCTATGAGTTCACAAATTCAATTTGAAATTTCTAACTTAAGACTAGAGGTTTTTGTTTCAACTTCCTTGATTTCATATGTCTTTTATTTTTATATAGAAAAATCTAGAGATTACTATTAACACTGTAATTATTTACCTTTTAAATGTATATAATAATAATATCAGAGTAATAAATCTATTGAATACATTTGAAAGTTTAAGAATTGTATGTGAGTTGTCTGCTTATTTTTAAATTGGGTCATTTTGTTTAAATTAAGTTTAGGAATTCCTTATATATGTTAGAAATTCCAACAAGTATGTCAAAAGATGCTCAATACTGCTAACCATCAGGGAAATGCAAATCAAAATGATGATATGTCACCTCATACCTAACATTCTCTTATGATGGCTATTATTTTAAGAGAAATACAGCAAGTGCTGACAAGGTCGTGGAGAAATTGGAACCTCTGTATACTGTTGGTGGGAATGTAAAATAGTGCAGCTACTGTGGAAAACAACACAAATTTTCCTCAAAAATTTAGAAATGTAATTACTGTATGAGCCAGCAATCCCACATTTTAGCATATATTAAAAGAATTGAAGTCAGAACCTTGAAGAGTATCTATACTGCAACTGCTCATGGCAGCATTATTTACAAAAGCAAAGATAGAGAGATAACTAAATATCCATAAACATATGAGTGTATTAAAAAAAGTGCTGTATACACATATAATGGATTATCATTTAGCTTTTAAATATAATGAAATCTTACCATTTTAACAACATTTATAAGACTGAAAAACATTTTGCTAAGTTGAACAAATGAGTCCCAGAAGGACACAAACCACATGGTTCCTGCTATATCAGGACTCCAAAATATTCACCTGTTCAGAAGCAACAATAGAATGATGGTCACCAGAGGATGTAGATAAAGAATCCAGGGAGTTTTTCTTCAGTGAGTATGAAGTTACAGTTATATTACATAAGTAAGCTCCAGAGATCTTCTGTACAACATAGTGCCTATTGTTAAAAATAAGGTTTTTGTGTGCTTAAAAAAATTTTAAAAATAAGAAGGCAGCTATCATTGTAAGTGTCCCTTCCAAAAAAAAACAATAAACAAAGGGAAGCTAAAAAGCCTTCAGAGGTAATGGTTCTGTTTATTACCTTTATTGTAGCAATGGTAAGGTATGTATGCATATATTCAAACTCAGCCAATTGCAGGCATTAACTATGTGCAGTTTTTCATGTACCAATTATATTTTGATAAATCATGTACCAATTAAATTTTGATGTTTGATAAAGCTTCAATTTTGTGTGTGTGTGTGTGTGTGTGTGTGTGTAAATATACTTAGAATTCCATAGGGAATTACATTAAACATGCTCTGTGTAAAGTCACTTGAATAAATTGCTTTCACCACGTTTAAGTAAAAACTTAATACAAGATTAGATAATTTCTTTCAATTTTCTTTTAAACTACCTATATGATATTGATTTATTTTGAAACAGTAAAGAGTATATTATTTTTATTTATTTATTTATTCATTCATTCATTCATTTATTTTGAGACAGCGTTTCACTATCACCCAGGCTGGAGTGCAATGGCACGATCTTGGTTCACTGCAATCTCTGCCTCCTGGGTTCTAGCTATTCTCCCAACTCAGCCTCCTCAGTAGCTGAGATTACAGGTTCCCACCACTCTGTCTTGCTAATTTTGTGTTTTTAGTAGAGATAGTGTTTCACCATATTGTCCAGGCTGGTCTCAAACTCCTCACCTCAATTCATTCATCTGCCTCAGCCTCTCAAAATGCTGGGATTACAGGCATGAGCCACCTCACCCAGTCATTATGGAAGTAAACACAGTAAATTAGGAACATTTAGTAGACCTAGTTTAATAAAATATGCTAGTAACAAATTAATATCAGAGAGAATAGTAGTATTGAGTGGAATATAATGCTGTTCCCTTTTGTTTAGTGGGAACATTAGTTAATCCAATGTCATAAAAGTATATAGAATAAAGAAGTAGAAATAAGAAAAAGATAAATTGGTTATTTAGAGTATTAAATAATTGATATACACACATTATATTTTACACATAACCTTGTTGTACAATATTTCCCTTTGGGGTGCTATTTGTTGCATGATATTTCAAATTTCAAAGTAATATTCAGTCACGGGTACTACTAAATGTACCTGAAACAGCAGTGCACCTTTAAGGCAAAGGCTTTTCATTTTGGAGCTTAAGTGGTGCAATAATGTCACAGACTTCTAGGAGTAAAGAAATCAATCGATATCTTGGCTATATAGCAGAGGCACCCTGGGATTTATCTGACAAGTGATGAGATCTCAGCCATTTTTCCTGCTATTCCTCTACAACTCTATTTAAACACTTCAATGGAAAATCTGCCCAAATGCAGCAAAAAGAGGAAGGGAAAGAGTAAGACAAAAATGGAAGTAAAATATTAAAAAATAAAAGTAACAATACACATGACCTCTTTGACCTTAAATAAAAGGTGGAAAATGTACAAAGTATGGTGCCGAACAAAGCCTCCCTGAAATAAAGAAAATGTTTTGGTTTTGCTCTCTGTGCAAGCTGCTTAATATATCAAGTTTAACTATAGATACTTTTTTCAATATGTTATTTCCCTGAAAGCTTATGTCCATAAACAGCTTCACCAGATGTTCTACAGAATTTCCAGATCAACTATTTTTACCCCAGAATATTCTAGTAATACATAAATTATATACGGTACTTGAAGGTTTTGGAAATAAAACACACACTCCAAAAAACTTACAAGGAATTATAATTTTCAGAATATTAGACCAAGAACTATATTGAGAAAAATCTTTACTCTCTTGATTTATCTTTCTCTAGCCAGCTGTAATTAATATTATACTATCTATCTTGAAAATATTTAGTATATTTTCAAATTCTGTGAAATCTGCAAAACATTAAACATTTGAAAAGATCTAATATCAGCAGTATGTTAAAGTGTGTATTCTTGTACAGTAATTATTTGGTCAAAAAGATATGAGATCAAATTGTAATAAGGAACAAGGAAATACAGGTAATGATTTTCTTCTTTTTATTGAGATACATTACATAAAGTATAAGGCACAGATCTTAACTGTAAAATTCAATATGTATTACTTATTAATATACCATGGCACCACAACTCCAATGATGAAAATATTTCAAACTTCCCAAAATACAATACCTTTTCTGATCAATACCCTCTCAATCATTCCATTACTGGTAAATATGAGTGGGATTTGTTTCACTATATGTTACTATTGCCTGTTTTTGAACATCATATAAATGGAAACAATAGTATGTAAAACTCATCCATATTATTGTGTCAAACTTAAGATTCCTTAAGTGTCTTTATCGCAAATAACACTGAGTTTCTATTTGTCTTTACATAAAAAGGTTTATTGAGGTATAATTGGCATATATTCCACTGTACAGTTTGGTAAGTGTTGAAACATGAATACTGCTGTTGACACTCACCAAATCCAAGGTGATGAACATGTTGACCCTTGTAATCATTTTCTGTCATTCTCCCAGACCAGCTTTCCTTCATGTTAAGTTAAAATTGTCCTAAAGCTGCCTCTGTATTTTGAATTCCTAAACAGCAAACTGCCATCTAATTTAAAGTATATTCTTGTAACAAATAGCTGAGTCTCAGCCAAACACAGGCTGCCAGCTGTTCAGCCCATGCCCACATAAGGCAGACGCAGAGCTGTGACCAGTTAAGTTGTTCTGGGTATTGGGCACCGCTTTTTATTTCTGTCTGTGAATATGACCTGTCCACATTGCTGGGTGCAGATATCTGAACCTCTCTTGGTTCTGAGAGCTACCCAATTTGTTAGTCTTTGCTCAAGTAAGCTCTGCTAAATTTAATTTGTTAAAAGTATTTCTTTGGCCGGGCGCGGTGGCTCATGCCTGTAATCCCAGCATTGGGAGCCTGAGGCTGGCTGATCATGAGGTTAGGAGATCGAGACCATCCTGGCTAACACGATGAAATCCCATCTCTATTTAAAATACAAAAAATGAGTCGGGCGTGGTGGCACGTGCCTGTAGTCTCAGCTACTCGTGAGTCTGAGGCAGGAGAATCTCTTGAACACGGGAAACGGAGGTTGCAGTGAGCTGAGGTTGTGCCACTGCACACTAGCCTGAACTACAGAGGGAGACTCGAGCTCAAAAAAAGAAAAAAAAAAAGAAAAAAAAATCACTGGGCTGCAGTTTGCATTTTCTAGTATTTTACATAATTTAATCTTATAGAATATCTACTTTTTGGGTTTAGCATCTGTGCTCAGTATAATTGAGATTCATACTTGCTGTTGTATTTATCCATAGTTTGTTACTTTTTATTACTGAGAAGTATTTAAATATTTTCATATACTAATAATTGTTTATCCATTTCCCTCCTGATGGACATTTGGGTTGCATTAAGTTTTTGATTATTGCAAATGAAGCTGCTTTGAATATTCACATACATGTTTCACAGGGAAGTATGAATTAATTTCTTTAGGGTAAACATCCAGGATTGGAATGGCTGGGGAACGTGTAATGTGTATATATATATCTGTATATATATATATACATATATGTAGTAATTAATCAACTACCTGTTTTCCAAGTGGTTTAAATTTATATTTCTAATGAGTAATGAAATGAGTATCAACTGATAAACTTATTCACCATCTACATATCTTTGTAGCTGAGATGTCTGTCAAATACTTTGCCATCCTTAACTGGGTTAGTTGTATGCATGTTATTGATTTGTGAATGTTCTTTATGCAGTTTAGATTTGGATACTTCGTCAGAAATACATTTCTTTCTGTCTGTGGATGGCCTTTTCATTGTTTAAAAGTATCCTTTGAAAAGAAAAAGGCTTTAATTTTTATTAAGCACAATTTTTGATTACATAATCAATCAATGTCTTTTATTATCTACTTAAGAAATCTTAACCAACCCTATGTACTTTTTGTCACCAAAAAGTTTTCTCTCATTGAGAATCAATTTAAACTTTTCCCACTTTTTATTGTTTTATCATTTGTTTTATTATTAAGTTTTGAGAGATTTTCATATATTTTGAATGTCAGTCTCTTATAATTCTCTATCAGCATCTTCTACTGTGATCATGGTTGTACAACTCTGAATGTAATAAGGACCGATGAATTGTACTATTTAATTTGGTGAATTTTATGGTGTGTAAATTATATCTTAATAAAACTGTTTAAAACTCTTCATTTTCTTAACAGCATCTTTAAAAGAGCATAAGTTCTTAATTTAAATGCAATAAAAATTCTCTCTTTTTTTTTAGCTGATCATACTTTTGTTGTCATGTTTAAGAAATGTTTGCTTAATCCAAGATCACTGGAATTTTATTATTTTCTTTTTTTTACAAGTTTTATTTATTTATTATTTTATTTGACAAAATGGTATGTATTTACGGTTTACGACATATTTTAAGGTATATATACATTGTGAAATTACTAACTAGCTAATTAACATATGTATCACCTCACATGGTAATCAATTTTGTGGTGAGAATGCTTTACATCCACTGTCTTAGCATTTCTGAGAATATCACATATTATTAACTATAGTCACCATGTTGTATAATGAATCTCCTGAACTTATTCATTCTATCTAACTGAAATGTGTACATTTACATTAATGTCCGTGATCTAATTTTAGCTTATTTTGTATATAATGTGTGGTATAAATTACACTTCATTTATTTTGCATGTGGACGTACAATTGTTCCATCACCACTTGTTGAAAGATCATTTCTGTTGACTAAAGTGCCTTTGCACCTCCATTAAAAATTGATTGAATATGTATAAGTGAGTACAATTCTGTATTTTCTATTCTGATCCACTAATATATTTGACTCAGAATTGAATACAGGCTATGGTGGAGAAAGTACAGAATCTTAACTACCAGACTACAAGGTGGAGTGACAACACTAAAATAACTGAATATTTCAACAACACCACCTCACTGTCTTGAAGTGTAGCTGACTTCATAAACCTTGAATCAGGTACTGCAATGCCTTAAACTTTGTTCATTTTCAAAGGTGCTTTGACTGCTAGAACCTTTACATTCCCATGTAATATTCAGAATCACTTTGTCAATTTCTCCAAAACCAGTCCTTAAAAGTGTTTAATAAGATTACAATAAATCTGTACTTGAATTGATATCCTAACAAAATAGAGTCTTGCAATAAATAAACTCATTACATCTTTCTTTTATTTAGACTTTGTTATAGTGTTTCTCAATCAATACCATGTATTTCTGTGTTTAGACCTGTGCATCTTTCTCCAGATTCATCTGTATTTTACATGGTGTGCTATTATATGTGATTTTATCTTTAATTTCCAAGTATGTTTGTTGTGAATACAGTGAAATGAATTGATCTTGTAACCGAAAAACTTCCCAGACTTGCTTATTTCAAGTAAAGTTTTAAAGATTTCACAGAATGCTTTTTGCCAGATATGTTGAGATATAATTCATATATCATAAATTGTAAGAGTTTAATTCAGATTAATTTTTGAGTCATTTTGGCAACTTGCATTATTCAAGAAATGTATCAACTTTATTAACAGGGCTTCTCAATGGCCAATACTACTGCCATTTTGGACAGGAGTGAAAAAAAGAGGACAGGGAGCAAAATGACCCCTGGATGAGAATGGTTGCTGTTGTGAGATATAGTAGCATAACTTTTCTTTAAATAAACGTTTCTTATTCTCCTATGTGTGTTCTATATCTTGATCTATATCTGTGTTCATACACATACGTTTGTTTTTTATTGATGTCACCTTTCTCAGTCCTGAAACCTGAGTTGAAATGAGTTATGGGCAATTCTGTCATCTCCCTTGGTAGGCTTTTGAGTTTGGCTGCCAGCGTGTTGATTATCTGAGCATCCTTTCACCAGCCACCCATGGCAAGTCACCGGCCTCCTTCCTGTGCTCTGGAGGTTACTTGCTTCTTGACCAGGGAATTCTGACTGGCCCTAGCCTTACCAAACCTGCAAATTTCTCTAGCAGCTAGAGGGCTGCAACCATTTCTGCAAAGAGGTCTGAACTCCATTCTTGGGAAGTGAACCCACTTCCAAAATTCTCCCTTTTTAGTGTCCTCTCCCTCAGCCCATATGGTATCATGTAGAGTTTTCATATGCCTTATAGTCATCCTTTTACCAGAATAAATAACAATTTTGTGTGTTAAACTTCCCCTGCTTAAATCTTTTAGTGGTGTCTATCTCTTGAGTGAATGCAGATTAACACAGAATTGCAACTGATGTCAGTGAATTAAGAGGTTTGTGAATTAAGAGAATTTCATTTTGGATTTTGCAGACCCATGCTCTGCCAAGCCTGGTGTGAGTTTAGAGTACTTTTCTCTCTAATCCTTTGGGAGATGCTTAACCCAGCTTAGATAGTTTCTTCCCACACATGTGCTGATCAGTACTCAACTGAAAACCCAACACAGACACTGCCCATTTACTGAGTGCTCTCACTACTTTGCCCTGTGAACTCACCTTGGTCTCCTGGACTCCCTGTTCCATCTGGTAAAATCAGGGAAAATGCCAGGCTGTGCCTGGGTTCCTCTCCATGCTGCACAGGGAGGCTGGATACTTTCTCCAGGCTGCAATCTGTGGCAATCGCAAGGCTCACCTTGTTGATTCCCCATCTCTTGGGGATCATGGTTCTTCATTAACTGGTACTTCCCTTTTAGATGCTGGTTCCTGATTATTTATTTCTCTTTCTAAGATCCTGTCTCAGGATCATATTGTTACTCATGCAAACATTAACATCAATATGCCAGTTCCACTGTCAGATGGAATTAATGCCTGAACAATGCCCATCACATTGCTTTGTCTATTTAAAACTCTATAAACAACTTTCATCAGCACACAACCTTCTTTCGGTGCTCAGTCTAATTCCTGAACTCACCCTAGTCAAAAGGAAACTGCATTGCATCTTTAAATCTTAGAATGGAATTACTTTTGTATTTGTTAGGCTTTTTTTTTTTTTTTTTTTTGCTATATTCTCTTTTAAAACATTATTTCTGCCTGATAGGACAAAAATACTCCAGAAATGTCTGAGAAACTCAGAAAAATTATGTGGCTTCTCAAGATTTTAGCTGTAAAATTTAGCATGTAATATTTAGTATGTTGTTTTATTTGTTCCTCCTCTCCCACTATCAAGTTCTGGGCATTTATCAACTATCAAGGAACAGAGGGGAGAAAAACATATGGGGTCACCAGCTTTCAGATCAGCTTGATTAAACCAGGGTTTCTATGTCATGGCCCTTTGCTTTAAAGCCCCAGAGACTTACCTTTCTCAGATCCTACAGATGACTGAGTCCAGAGGATAAATATAAGTTAATTAAAAAATATGCCCACTAGGGTTGATAACAGAGTGACAACCTGCTACAAAGTCAAAAGCGACTGTTGCATGAAAAGGAAGTCTTTAAAAACAATTCATTCATTCACATATTTTGGCAAAACAATTTTAAAAAATAGTCAAAAGCAAGAACTTCTTTATTGATTTATTGTAAGAAATGTCTGACTAGGATGACTAGGAAGGCTCATTGCTGTTACGATTTGCACATTTTCTCCTCTCAGATTGATATGCTTTTGAATTGGAAAGTCACTAGATGAGAATGTGGTGAGAAGAAAAGGAGCTAAGTTTTTGTTGCTGTTGTTGTTATCAGGCTGAGATATACAAAGTCCATTATTACTCCAGACACACACACACACACACACACACACACACACACACATACATAAACATGCACTTATCTTTAATACTTTGTAATAGGGACAATTTTGAGTTGGGACCTGAATCTCAAACAAAAGTTTTATGCTTCTATGCTTCACATTGTTTACCTGTTACAATGTTATTATTACCTGTTACTATGTATCCAATTACCCTAAAATTAGCAGCTTAAAACAATACACATCTATTTTATAATTTTTCTAGAATCTAAGCATAGCTTAACTAGGTTGTCTGCTTTGAAGTCTCTTGAAAGTCTACGTTCAGATTATCCTCCAGGGTAAGGGTCTCATAAGGCTCAATGAAAAGTCGATCCCTTTCCAAGATCTCTTCCAGTTTGGGTAGGACTCATTCTTGAAGAACTAATGGATGGAGGATCTTATCTCCCCTCTGGCTCTGGGCCAGAGCTCACCCACAGATTCTTGCTATGTGGATCTCTCCAACCTGACAGCTTAGTTCATCAAATCCAGCAAGAGTCGGTGAACAAGATGGAAATCACAATCATAGGTAACCTAATCACATCTGCTACCTTCCACCAATTTTATACTGTTTGTAAAAAAAAAAAGTCTCTAAGTAAAGCCAACTGAGGGACTGATTATGCAAACAGACCATGACCAGTTCATATATAAAAGTAGAGACTCTGGCTCACAATATGCAGCAACCAGGAAAACAGCCCCTTTTCTCACCGCAGGGGGGAAAGTGTCTGTGAGGTAATGCATACGCTAATAAGCTTTCTTAGTCATTCCACAATGTATACCTGTGTCAAAACTTGTTGGACAGCACAAATATATACAATTTTATTTGTCAATGGAAAACAAAACAGGGGGCCAGCCTGTTATAAATTAGATGTGTGGGAAGCCAATTTGCTGTCTCTAGTGACAATCCAGAAAGCTAAACAATAATTTTTATAACAATTGGCTCAAAATGACCAGAACTTCAACAACTCACAGTTTCTCTAAGTTTTGTCCCATGTTCTAACTTAGGATCAACCGAAGAAAGGCAAATGTACACTCCTGACCATTCCCATAGGATAACTCACTTCCAGGTAGCTGGCCTGCAGCTTTTCCATGCCAGTATCCTCCAATCAGGGCAAGCCTGCAGCCGTCCTGTTTTTCACTAGAAAGCTCTCCCACTTCTCTTCCTGCCTTGGAATCCCTGCCAACATGCAGGTAATGTTGGCTGACTCTCTTGCTATACAAGCTCAGGATAAATGGTCATTGTTTTTTTCATTTGATTGGTCTTTGTTTATTTCTTTACCACATTTCTATACCCCACTGGGAGATTAGCTGTGAGATTAGCAAAAGGAGGGGGTGTTACACAAGGGTGTGGAGCAAGGATTTGTGGATCACGTGGGCTGCCTTAGACATCTGAGTATCTACACAGTGCGTAAGCAGGCATTGTAAGCATTCATCCTGCCATACTTGTTTTTCTCTGCTTCTGTTGATTCTGGTCAGCAGTGTTTCTGAATGACACATTCCATCTTTGGGTTTTTTTTTTTTCAATATGCTGGTGATTTTATCATCCCACTCAAGGTTCATATGAGTGCTTTCTCGATGTGCAACGAGATGAGAGCTTTGCTATTAGTGCGTAAGTTTCAACTCCCACATCCACTTTCATTGTGAGCCCCTCTCAACATTGAGTGTGACACTTTCACAATGTCTCCTAAAAGCAAGTTTTCCTTTTTATTTTCATCGATTGTCTGACCAAAGAACTGTTCCATAATTGAGGGATTTGGTCATTTGGCCTCTTCTCATCTTTTTTTTCCATATTGAACTTGGACTCTAAGAGAAAATTTATCTGCAAAATGTAGATATATTTTTAAGTTTATGTATGCACACAACAATAACTTATGGAAATGGTAGCATTCAAAATAGAAAGTTGAATATGAGCTTGAATCATTAATATATTTGGTTGTTCATAATCCTTATAGGCATTAATCACATCACTCTGTAGCAAGACACTCATTATCCATCCTCATACAAATCAGTTAACATTTACCTAGAAAAACTCCAAATAGTGTCTCCTTGTACATAAGTCATCATTCTTTTTGCTTATTCTTGACTTGACCAGAGGACTAGTGCCCTTCTAAACAGGGAGATGACTGTCTTTTAGCCAGGTCACTGTCCAGTGGAATGTGAACATAAAGGATAAAGAAAAAGAACGCATGTAGTAAGATTGCCAAAATATAGATCCACAAACAGAAATACGCTCAAGAGTTTCTAAAATAAACGATTAAGAAAGGCATGGAATAAAAACATTCCGGCAAATGTATGCCACCCTAGACAACCTTATATTTGAAAGTTAGTTTAGAATTTTTATAAAATCTTGTTAAAATCAGAGAAAATTTGGACATAAGTATTTGGGTTCAGGGGTCTAACAAAATAATCCCTGTTTTTCCATATTGAGATCATTAAAAATTGAAAAAACAAGCACATGAATCAGATGAGTGAGAAAAAAAAAGCCTAATTAGTAAAAATGGGGAACAAGATGTTTGATTCTAAGGTTAATCACTTTATACCCCCCTGGGATATTAGCTTGTATCTCCTTTAAAGAGGCAGATAAATTCCAGCTCTATGGTAGAGAGAAGGTGAGAATGTGCATTCTAGATAGGTATCTGGATCATGGACTGAGAGAGAAAGGAGTTTTGAGAAAAGAATATGCTAGCCTGTTTACTTTCCTCTCCAATTTCATGTATCAGGCAAATGGTTCTTTTCAGTGGTGAGGACAAATGGGGAGGAGAGACTGAAGTGGGGCTTCGAGGAAGGGACCTCATGGAGACTTGATACCATGAACAGATGTTCTCCCCAGTCATAGGTATCCCTGTGCACGCTTTCACACATCTGCTCCCTAAACTGGCGTGTTCTGAGTCCTTACTCTACGATAACCACTTGGCAGTCATCACAAAGGTGAACAATACAGTCATTGCCCTGAAGGAACTTAAATTCTGAAGAGGAATATAAACAAGCCAACACAGTAGATCGTGATAAATGCCATTATTAAGGTTAATTGAGGATACTGTGGCAGGAAAAACAAATTGCATTAAAAGTACTTTTCTGTGGATGGTCATTTTTCGTGTACTGGTTAGTGGGAGGCATCTGGTCCTACTCTGATAATTCCAGGAATTTTGGTGTACTTTGATATTGAGACATAACAGAACAGAGAGAAGAGATAAATTGAACTGAATTCAAAACTGGCCTTCTGTTTCCAGTAAAGAAATTCACATTTTCCTAAAAACAATGGAAGTACCTTAAATAATTTCAGCCATGTATACAACATTACTAGATTTGTGTTCTTAGGAATGTCATGCGGGCCCTAGTGTGTTAATATAAATCAGATGAGAAAGGTCAAAAGGCAGTAGTCTCATTTTGAAAGCTGCCCAACCAATTCAAGTAAAAAAATTATAAAGGAATAAACTACGGTAGTAGCAACAGGAATGGAAAATGGGGCTAGATGTAGTTAACATGAACTTTCATTCTGCCAGGTATTGTTAAAAATATTTTTTGCTGCTGCTTTTCTTTATTAGGCCACCATCCTTTGCTGGTTCACTGTATTATATGCTATCTGTGCAAATAAAAGAACCTTCTTTTCTTGATACAGGGATGGCCCCAACTCCCCATATAGTTGAATCATTGAAATCAACCCCCTTGGCGACTGTAGCTTGTCATATGTATGGGTGTATATTCCAGGAGAAGCCAATTAGTGTCTTTATCATTGACATAAGAGTATTGAGATAGAGGAGAAATGACAGGTAACTTGAACCCCGAAGAATGCAAAGAATAAGAAACCTTGTGTTGCTAAATATCAACGCACCTGGAATATTTTATAAACAGATATAATCTGGCATATAAACATAGAAGTCAATAGTAACATGAAAATGATGATAATATATTCTCCATGTAGTTGAACTTTGCAAAAATGGCACCAAATGCAAAACAAAACAAATAATAGCAATATCAAAAGCCCCACACACTATGTAAGACTTCACTGCATGAAACCTTTAAATGCACACATTTCTATGGCTCAAAATACTCATTAGAATACTAACAATAAAAGACATCGTTAGAAATAATAAAAGGAAGATTAGAAGGAGACAAACTTAAAATCTTGAAAACATTTTCAAAAATTTCTCAAAGCTTAATCAGAAAAAATAAAAATCTCCCCAGACATATGTGAACATGACCAGAAGACCTGATCATTCGCAAATAAGAAATGTTCCAATTAAAAAATAGGCAAAGTATCTAAAGAGACATTACTCCAAAAAACATATACAAATGTATATACCAAAAAACTGTATTTAAAAAGCTCAGCATCACTAATCACCAAGGAAATGCAAATCAAAACCACAATGAGATAACATATTTCCCAGTTAGAATGGCTTATTATCAATAAGACAAAAAAACAAACAACAACAAACACTGGTGAGGTTGTGAAGAAAAGGGAACTCTTATACACCATTGGTGGGAATGTAAATTAGTACAGCCATTATGAAAAAAAGAGTATAAAATGAAATTTTATAAAGAGTATAAAATGATGTCTTTTATTGTTAGTATTTTAATGAGTATTTTGAGCCATAGAAATGTGTGCATTTAAAAATGAAAACAGAACTACCACATGATCAAGTCTATAATCTGCTACTGTTTATCCAAAAAACGGAAGTCAGTACATTGAGGAGCCATCTACACTCCCGTGTTTACTACAACAGTATTTGCAATAGCCATGATATGAAATCAACCTATATATGTATATCAACAGATGAATGGATAAAGAAAATGTGGTATATATATACAATGGAATACTATTTAGCCATAAAAGAATGAAATCCACATTGTGCTATGTCATTCACAGCAACGTGGATGAGCCTAGAGGACCTTAAGTAAAATAAGTCCGGCATAGAACAGAAAAACTGCATGTTCTCATCATATATGGGAGCTAAAAATAAAATTAGCCCATAAAAGTAGGGAGTACAATTGTGATTAGAAGCAGGGAAGTATAACAGGGAGGGAGCATGGGGAGAGGTGGGTTAATGGATGCAAAGTCAAAGCTAGATGGGAAGAGTGAGTTCTCCTCTTTCACAGCACTGTAGGGTGACGATAGTTAACATATTTTATTATATGTTTTCAAATAGCTAGAAGAGAGGATTTTGAATGTTTCCAACACAATGTAATGATCAATGTTTGAGGAAATGTACTAATTTCTCTGATTTGAAAATTAAACATTTAATAATTTTATGCATGTATCAAAATATCACTATGTCATAAATATGTACACGTTAGAAGGAGACATAAACTTAAAATCTTGAAAACATTTTCAAAAATTTCTCAAAGCTTAATCAGAAAAAATAAAAATCTCCCCAGACATATGTGAACATGACCAGAAGACCTGATCATTCACAAATAAGAAATGCTCCAATTAAAAAATAGGAACTGAAAATAAAAGAAAAAAAGCAAAAAATCAATCTCATTAAAAGCAAAAAAATGCTAAATAAATGTAAAAGTAATAAGACAGTTTGCATATGAAAAAGTCAAAAGTATAAGTGGAAAAAATGATAACAAATAATAATCAGAATTAAAAGAATGGGCATATGGTGGGAATCTTAACTGGTATAAACATTATGGAGAATGAACTGTTAGGAATTCGCCAACTGTTAAAAATTCAATGAATACATTTTGAAAACTCAAAATTTGGCATATCTTTCAACTAATCTACTTTCCGAAGAAATTATGTGTAAAAAGTTAAAATAATATTTTCTTTATGAAGAAGTATACTGTTGTGGTAAATTAGTATCAAATTACAGTCAACAAAAAGGTGAAATGTTGTTTCTTCCATAAAATGAGATTCATTTTGTTAATTAAAAATGAAATAGAGGAATATTTTCTGTAGAATATAAAGTGGAAATATTTTTGGAAAACATTTTGTGAAATATTTACCTCTTTATATTATTCATACTAATATGTCCTGATGAGGATATGCTGGTGAGTGGACCCATAATACATAGATTCCATCAATCGATTCACCCTTCTTAATGATAATGAAAGACCTAATCATTAAAGCAGCTAAAATGTATCAGCAATAATATAGCGTAACATATGCAAAGACATCACTGTTTCCTAATTTGCATTATTTGACCTAAAATCTAGCCAAAGGAACCTGGGTGTGGTAGGTGCTACATTTTTGTGGCAACATTTTTTTCTTCATTTGCTCCTGTTTGTTTCATGTTACCTGACTATTTGGTGAGACTAGTTTAGTTTTTTAAAGAGAGATGTGCCCAGGGAGCTCTGATTGATGAGGGTGTGCTGCATTGGGACCTGGGGAAGAAATGAGAAACACAGCACTGACACAGCAGCTGAACAGCCAGGTCTCACGAAAGTAAATACTTGTGTGGATCCAGCAGTAGCTAGAACTGCCTTGTGACACAAATGCAATTGTAATCGTTTTACTTTTGATGCCCACATTCAGTGCTTCTCAGTGTAGAAATGTGCCATACTGTTTATCTCTCTGACACAAAATTGCAACTGATGCCCCTGAATTAAGATATTTGTGAGTTACGAGAATTTCATTTTGGGTTTTGGGAACACATGTTCTGCCAAACCGGTGTGAACTTAGAGTATTTCCCCTCTAATCCTTTGGGTGATGCTTTATGCAGCTTAGTTTCCTCCCACGTGTACTGATCACTGAAAACCCAGCACAGACACTGCAGATTTACAAATATAACTTTCAGATGTAAAGTAGTCTGGAGTGCTATTCATTTGCTGGCATGTTTTTATACCAGTGACAGAAATCAATTAGGAGTTACTGGAAAACCATAACTGCAGAAAAGACTGTACACTCATCAGGTGAAGTCTGAGAGTTATCTAAATCCTCTTGTTATCTCGTTTTGCAACAGGAAAATTTGACACACTGAAAGGTGAAGTGATGAGTTACTATCATCAACCAACAGGAAATTTAGTCACTTTGTTTAGGTTGTGTTTGTAGAGAGGCTCTTAGTTATATGTTCTGCAGATTTCCCTTTTACATCGTATAAAACAAATTTGCCCTATCATGTGATATGTAAATTGCATTCTTAATGTAGAATTATAAATCATGTGTTGCAATATTGTTTATCTCAAATTGCTCTAGTTCATAAAAAATATACCAAAATGACCCCCTAACACTCACAGGAATGAATATTACTTGAACCTTTGTATGAAATCTTCAAGAAAAGAACAGAAAATAAACTAGACAACCATCATTCTCAGCAAACTGACACAAGAACATAAAATCAAACACCGCATGTTCTCACTTATAGGCAGATGTTGAACAATGAGAACACATGGACACGGAGGGGAGCACTACACAAGGGAGTCTACTGGGGGGACCCCAGAGGAGGGACAACGGGGGGTGGGGAGTTGGGGAGAGATAGCATGGGGAGAAATGCCAGATATAGGTGAAGGGGAGGAAGGCAGCAAATCACACTGCCATGTGTGAACCTATGCAACAATCTTGCATGTTCTTCACATGTACCCCAAAACCTAAAATGCAATAAAAAAAAGAAAAGAATAACTGAATGAACTATCTCAATATATATCCACATATATGCATAATGAAGAAAACTGTACATAATGATTTTAAGTTATAAATTTGACTATCTTATTGTGGATTTGTATGGGCACACATCTAGCAAAATATATGATGGGATAGCCAACAGAAGGCCAAGAGTCCATGTATTAGTTATTGCTGTGTGGCAACATCAGAGTTTTAGTGGTTTATGACAATACTTTTGTGTTTCACTCACAGGTCTCCATTGGTTGGAGTTTGCCAGATCGTGTCTGAGCTCAGTTCTGCCTGCCTACCAACTGTGGGTTGAGGCCCCGTCTGCTCCTTCTGTGTCTTCATGGCACTTGACATAGTGACTCTTCAGAGCTTGTTCTTCTCATAGCAGATAGTAGAAGTGCAAGAAGGAAAGCAAAGCCACACAAACATATTTAAATCTGCTATTTTGTTCATGTTATGTCTCTTCGTAATGCATTGGTCAGAGAAAACTGCATATACAAGCTCTGCTTTCCTGGTACTCCAAAATTAAATGAGAAAGCAAAAGAATTAGAAATAACCATGTCATATATCACAGAAGTATATCTGGAGGGGTAGGAGTTCCAGTTGATTTTATTCTTGCATCTTGTTTTAAAAGAAATTTTGATTTGTAAGTTTCACAGGACTGGAAAATATTAAGTAGTTGAGCTAAATCCCAATATCATTCTGCTTCACAAATTCAGGCAGTTTTAGAGTATGGTGTTGATTATATTTAGGACTCCCTAGAATCTTGCCTTTTAGTTCAAATATCAATGTTGTAAGAGACTGAGAAGACACTTAATTCACCACTGAAAAATGCTTCAAATAGTCCATTATAAATTCATAAGTGTCAATTCAGCTTTTGTTTGAGGGGTTAAGAGACTACACCTATATTTTTTTTCTTAAATCTCTGCTAATATAAAGTGACAAATCATCACATGTACCTCTTCACAATAGTGACATTATGCAGCATTTGCAATTGTTGTGAATAGAGTCAAATGAACCTGAATTCAAACCCCAGATCCATGGTTTATTACATTGCTCAGATGCCTTAATAGCTCTATACTATGAAGTGCACAAAATTAGAATGCTAATGCTTACTCCAAACTGCTTTTGTGAAGACTTTATGAGATCTCTTATGCAAAGTAGCTGACACAAAGCACATTTAATTGATAATTTTAATATTAAACCCAAATTCTATTTGACATTTAGGAAAACATAGAAGCTGAAATTCAAAGTTATCTTGCTCATATAATTTTATATTTATACATTTTGCTGCTAAATAATATAATATTACCCATACAGAATTCAATGCTAAAACTAAGAAAAAAGAGCACTCCTTCCAGGGTGAAAATTACTATATTCAATATAAACATGTTTAGAAAAATACAAGACAGTATCTGATTAATGGACATCTATGCCAAATCTTCAAAACTATGTGTTTTTAAAATACTACACTCTGATGAATCAAAATCAAAACTGACAAAGAGGAATTTTGAGTCTATTATATCTCTCAATGAAAATTAGTCACCCTTTTTAAACAAAAGGGAAATAATTAATGTCTTATTAGAAAAGAAAATAACTATGGGGTAAAAATGTTCAATTAATATAGCTAGAAAACAAAAATCAAAATGAAGCAAATCCCTGAAATTTTATCTCCAATGAAAAGTAGATGATTTTCTTAACATTTGATCAAGTAGTTCACTAACATAAATAAGAACATGTAACCTGTGTATGATTAAGTTGTTCAATTTTTTTTTAATTGTACTTTAGGTTCTGGGGTACTAGAGCAGATCATGCAGGATTCTTGCATTGGTACACACATGGCAATGTGGTTTGCTGCCTCTATGTTTTGTTCAAATCATCTGTTTGCATTGCCTTAATAAACAACATCTGATTGCCCTATTTGGTTAGGATATTTTTGGTTGTACATAGGATAGTTGCATCATGTTAGGAGAAACTATTACTTTATCTTTATTTGTATTTAGTAAAAAATTCAGATGAGTGGACTGGACACTCAACACAGACACAATGAAAACTTCAATGTTAAAATGAATAATTTGTCTGCATTGTCATTTCTTTCCATTGCTGAAATTCCAAGAGATTTTGGTGCATTAAAACTACATTTGCATGAAGAAATCAGTGAAGCTACTGGCTAATTAGACAATAATTATGTGCTAGGTAGAATAAGAAAACACTTACGCAATGATGTTGCTGTCTGCGCACCAATATTGTTTTCACCATATTTGTGGCCTGTAGATAAGAGCATGCAGAACGATTTCTATTCACCCAAAACAACATAGGGGCATGGCAAATAATATGGTGAAATTTAATGGAGAATGCTCATGTCAGTGTATGGAATTCCAAAAAGAGTAGCATCATATATAAAATTTAGGTGAACAGATTTGCCATGGAGAGCCATGCCTTATAAGAAAAATAGCAGCTATACAACATGATGCAAGACTTCAAAAATCATTAATGATAATGAAAGTTGGCTCACTCTTATGGACAACCTCCATGCAATTGCTTAACATCTATTCTTGTAATATACTTTTTCACATGTTAAATTTTCGTTTTAGCCTTTTTTTTTTTAGTTTTTATCTTTTTCAATTTTTCTTTTCTTAGGTTTTTTTGTCCCACTATTTTAAATTGGCTACATTATCTTTTACAATTTACTATGCTTGCATTTCATCTGTTCCTTATTTCTATACTGGATGCACAAATTGTGCAGAGACTTTTAGAGAGCGCTAATTTGTTTTATGCATTTTTTGCGCAATGTTGACTTTGTGGGAGAGCGTTGCATATGTATGTAAAAAGCACTGAAACTTCCTCAATAACGAAATGTCTTTGTACATCTGCATTTGTGATAGATAAATTTCTGGAGATCTCACCTCTTTGAATGATTGTATATGCAGTGGTGACCCATTACCGTTTTTGGTCAATCTTGTCAAAAACACAGGTCCTCCATCATGGTACTTCAGAAATAACAAAGTTATAAAGCTGGGTCCACACAACTATCCATCATAGTTACATGCACTTATACATTTTTCTTTTTTACCCGTTTCTTTATGAATACGGCTCATCTGCTTATAAATGTTATACCAGTGTGACTCATCAATATACTTAGGTGTTGATGCTTGCAGAAATATGTATGGTATTACTGCTTGTTTCATTGTGTAAGGTGAACTATGACGTGTTCTGCAAGTTTTTAGATGTTTCTCAAATAGATCTCCTTTAAAAATTTAAATGAATATTTTTAAATAATTTTAAAAATAATTTTTCCAGAATTATATTTTGGGGATTTTTATCTCTCAGGTTTTAACATTTGAGATTATGACACTGGGATTTTCTCCTTTGGGATTGTCATTGGCTTTCTTTTTAATGTTTCAATACTGGTAGAGTAATGTATCTTCTAGTACTTTTTATCTTTCCTGATTGCCTGGAGATGATTAGCCTTCAAAATTTACTATGTTTTCAACAATTTTTAATTGTGTAATTTTTATTAAAATTTATTTAAATTTAGGAAATATGCTTAAAATATTTTATCATTGAAACAAAAACATTATCTTTTTATGCATTTTCACTCTGTGCACATTTTTACATGATTTTCTATTTTGCCCATATGTTTTGCAAACTTTATTTTTATTTACATTGCAGTTATTATTGTGAATGAGATTTTTATTATTGACCTATATTTATTATATATGAGGAGGTGATTTATTTAGAACATTATATTTTATAAAAATACTAATTACTGTACATTTCCATGTTTATACTTGATTGATTTGTCTTCACTTTAAAACATAGCCATGCCTCATTTTGTTCTGCTTTATTTTACTGCACTTTGCAGATAAGTACATTCTTTACTAATTGAAGGTTTATGTTAACCCTGGATCCAGCATGTCTACTGGCAGCATTTTTCCAACAGCAGGTGCTCTCTCAGTGTCTGTATCACATTTTGCTCATTATCACAAGATTTTAGTATTTTTACTATTATTTTATCTTTTATGCTGATCCATGATCAATGATCACTGACATAAGTATTTTAATTGTTTTGGAACCTTGTGAACCATGCCCACATAAGATGGCACACTTCAGTTATAACTGTTGTGTATTCTGACCTATCCACAGACCGATCATTCTCTGGTCTGTCTACCTCATCTCAAGCCTCCCTATTCCTTAAGACATAACAATATTCTAGTTAAGCCAATTAGTAACTCTACAATGGCCTCTAATTATTGGAATTGAGAGAAGCCTGACTCTCACTTTAAGTCAAAAGCTAGAAATTATTTGGGAGGATGGCATTTTGAAAGCCAAGATAGGCTATAAGCTAAACCTCTTGCACCAAACAGCTAATCAAGTTGTGAATGCAAAGGAAAACTTCATGAAGAAAATGAAAAGTACTACTCCAGTAAACACACAAGGAAACAAAACAATCTTATTGCTGATATTGAAAGTTTTAATGGTCTGGTTGGAAAAATCAAATTAGACATAACACTCCTTCAAGCCAATGCCTAATCCAGAGCAAGGCTTTCTTAAAGTGTATGAAGGCTGAGAGAGGTCAGCAAGCTACAGAAGAAAAGTTTGCTGCTAGCAGAGGTTGGTTCATGAGGTTTAAGGAAAGGATTGCCAAGTGCAAGGTGAAGCTCCAAGTGCTAATATAGAAGCAGCAGCTTCTAGATCAGTTAGTTATCCAGATAATCCAGCTAAGAGCATTGATGAAGGTGGCTCCATAAAACAACATGTTTTCAATGTGGACAAAACAGCTTTTTCTTGGAAAAGACGCCACTAGGACTTCCATAGATAGAAAGGAGAAGTGAATGGCTGGCTTCAGAGGATCAACTGACTCTTGTAAGGAGCTAATGCAGCTGGTGACTTTATATTGAAGCCAATACTCATTTACCATTCTAAAAATAATAAGGCCTTAAGAATTATGCTAAGTTTTCTCTGCCTGTGTTCTATAAATAGAATAACCAAGGCTGGACGATATCACATCTGTTTATAGCATGGTTTTATGAATGTTTTTAAGTCCAATGTTGAGACCTGCTATTCAGAAAAAAAAATCTTTTCAAAATATTACTACTCATTGATAATGCATCATGCCACCCAAGAGCCCTAATGGAAATAAACAAGAAGATTACTGATGTTTTAATGCCTGAAAAAACAACATCCATCCTATAACCCATGGATCAATGAGAAATTTCATCTTTCAAATCTGATTATTTATAAAATGCATGTCATAAGCCTATAGCTGCAATTGATAGTAATTCCTCTGATAAGTCTGGGCAAAGCAAATTGAAAACATTCTATTAAACACAGTCAAGTGGTCAACAAACATGAAAACAATGGTCAACATCACTGATCATCAGAGAAATGCAAATCAAAACTAGAGCAATATCATCTCAAACTAGTTTGAATGATTTCTGTTAAAAAGTCAAAACATAGCAGGTGTTGGCAAGGCTACTGAGACAAGGGTATGCTTATATACTGTTGATGAGAATGTAAATTAGTTCAGCCACTGTAGAAAGCATTTAGGAGTTTCTCAAAGAGTTTAAAACAGAACTACCATTCTGCTCAGCAATCCCATTACTGAGCATATACCCAAGAAAAACAAATCATTATATCAAAAAGACACATGCATATATATGTTCGCTGCAGTACTATTCACAAAAGCAAAGACATGGACTCTACCTAGGATTGGTCATCAAGAGTGGATTGGAAAGAAAATGTGGCACATATACACTATGGAACACGACGCAGCCATAAAAAAGATGAAATCACGTCCCTTGCACCAATATGGCTGCAGCTGGAGACCATTATCCTAAGCAAATTAATGCACAAACAGAAAATCAAATACTGCACGTTCTCACTTATAAATGGGAGCTAAATACTGGGTACGCATGGACATAAAGATGGTGATAATAGACACTGGGAACTTCTAGAGGTGTAGGAGAGGAAGGAAACCAAGGGTTGATCACTACCAATCGATCACTATGCCCATGACCTAGGTGATGGGATCAATTTTACTCTAAACCTCACATCACACAATACACTCATGTAACAAGCCTGCTTATCTACTTGTTAAATCTAAACTAAAAGTTGGAATTTTTACAGAAATGAAAATCTACACCCTTAATCTAAACTAAAGCAGAACTTTTTCTTAAAAAAGAAAAATATATTCTGAAAACAAAAGATTCTACCATTCTAGATGCCATATCAACATGAACAGGAGTTTGGAAGAAGTTATTCCTATCCTCATGGATGGCTTTGAGAGATCTAATATTTAAGTGGAGGAAGTAACTTCAGACATGGTGGAAATAGCAAGAAAACTGGAATTAGAAGTTAAGAGTAAAGATGTGATGGAAATGCTAAGTCTTATGATAGAGCTTTAATAGATGAAAAGTTGTTTCTTATGGATAAACAATAAAAGTGGTTTCTTGACAATAAACCTACCCCTGGTGAAGATGCTATAAAAATTGCTGAAATTGTAACCAAAAAAATATGACTATTACATAAACTTGGTTGATAAAGCAGTAGCAGGGTTTCAAAGGATGGACTACAATTTTGAAAGAGGTTTTTCTCTGGGTAAAATGCTAGCAAACTGCACCACGTGCTACAGAGCAGTATTTCATTAAAAGAAGAGCCAAACAATGCAGCAAACTTCACAGTTACTGTGAAGTTTGTAAGATGTAGCCACAGCCACCAAGCTTTCAGCAACAACCACCCTGATTAGTAAGAAACCACCAACTCTGAGGCAAGGCCCTCTGCTAGCAAAAGGATCACAACTCTCTGGAGGCTCAGATGATTATCAGCATTATTAAGCAGTAAACTATTTTTAATTAAGGCATGCAAATTGCTTCTAGACATAATGTTATTGCACACTT
>CAUYQU010070671.1:0-40985 GCA_963574635.1 Cheracebus regulus | reverse complement strand
ATAGCATGGGGAGAAATGCCAGATATAGGTGAAGGGGAGGAAGGCAACAAATTACACTGCCACGTGTGTACCTATGCAACAATATTGTATGTTCTTCACATGTACCCCAAAACCTAAAATGCAATAAAAAAAAAAAAAATCCTACCCTCCAAGGTTTTGGTATTAGGAGGTGGGGCCTTTGGGAAGTATCAACTCATGAGGACAGAACCCTCCTGAATGAGATCAATGCCCTCACAAAATCAGCCAAAGGGAGCTTGTTTGCCTCTTCTACCATGTGAAAACACAGTGAAAAGATACCATCTATGAACCAGAGAGTAGGCCCTCGCCAGATACTGGACTTGCTGGCACCTTGATCTTGGACCGCCTACTCTCCAGAACTGTGAGAAATAAATTTCTGTTTTTTTTTTTAAATAAAAAAGATGTTGTTTCACCATGATGGCCAGGCTGGTCTTGAACTCCTGACCTCAGGTGATCCACCCACCTTGGCCTCCCAAAGTGCTAGGATTACAGGCGTGAGCCACTGCGCCCTGCCTAAATTTCTCTTTTTTATAAGCTACCCAGTTTGTCATATTTTGTTAAAGCATCCCACATGGACAAAGACACTTTGAGAATTTCTTTTTGACTTGTGGATTATTTAGAAACATGCTATTTAGTTTCTCAGTGTTTGGAAAATTTCCTGTTACCTTTCTGTTACTGATTTCTAGTTTTATTCCATTGTGGTCAAAAAATAGACTGTGTCTGATTGTAATTCTTTTAAATTCACTGAAGTTTGTTTTGTGTCCAAGAATATGGTCTATTTTGGTGAATGTTCCATGGGCACTCTTGAAAAAAATGTGTATTCTGCTATTGTTGGGTGGAGTGTTCTTTAGATGTCAATTAGATTTTGTTGGTTGATGGTGCTATTTAGGTCTTCTATAATCTTGCTGATTTCTATCTAGTTATTCAACCAATTGCTGAGAGAGAGGTGATGAAATCCTCAAGTATAGTTTCATTGAGTATAATTTTACTTTCAGTTTTATCAGTTTTTGCTTCAAGTATTTTGAAACTTTGTTGTTTGGTGCATACATGTTTGGAATTCCTATGTCTTCTTGGTGGTGGAATTTTCCTCTATCTCTGATATTTTTCTTTATTCTGAAGTTTACTTTATTTAATATAAATGTAGCTGCTTCTTTTTAAAAATTACTATGAAATATATTATTAGCATAGTATATGTGTTTTCATCCTTTACTTTGAACCTGCCTATATTATTATATTTGAAGTGAGTTTCTTGTAGAGATCATATCGAGTCATGTTTTTAAAAAATCTATTCTGCCCATCTCTGTCTGGTATATTGGTGTATTTGCTGTAATTTGACTATTTACATGAAAAGTAATTATACTAAATAATACTTCAGTTTGCCAGTTTTAAACTTAGTTTGTCTTTAGTCTCACTTTTTCTTGTTCTGCTGTTTCCCTTTTTTTGCCTTCCCATGGATTACTTAAATTTTTTTTAAGGATTCCATGTTGATTTATATATGGGAGTTTTCAATTTCTCTCTCTCTCTCTGTCTCCCTCCCTCCCTCTCCCCCTCCTTCTTTATCTTATTAAAGTCTACTGATACCAACTTTATTACCTCACTTAGTATAGAAACCTTATCTCTGTTTAGGTCTCCTTACTCTCCACCCTTTTAAATACAGCTGTCTTAAATATGTCCTCAGCATAGTTGGAGCACCACATCAGATGACATTTTTTTGTTTGTTTGTTTCAACTGTCAAGTATATTTAAAAAAAAAAAACTCATAAGGATAAGGATATTCTCTTTACCCTCATTTTACCCATTAATTGTTCTTTCTTCCTTCCAAGAGTTTTGAAGCCATCTTTTGTTATCTTATCCTTTCTTTTTGGAATACTTCTTTTATCTCTCTTTAAGGGTAGGCCTTCGGGTGACAAATTCTTAGTTTTTCTTCATTTGAGAAGGTCTTGATTCTAGAAGGATATTTTTGCTGGATATAGCATTATAGTCTAAGAGTTCCTTCTTTTTTTTAGCACTTGAAACATGTTGTGCTACTTGTGGTTTCAGATGAGAAATTTAATGTTATTCAGATTGTTTTTTTTCTGTAGGTAATGAATTGTTTCTCTCTAGCTGATTTTTAGATTTTTGTTTTCCATTAGATTTGAAATGTTTAATAGTGATATATCTTCTTGTAGTTCTTTCGGTTTATGCTTTTAGAATTCAGATTCTTGAATCTTTAGTTTTAGGCTTTTCCCCCAGATTGGGAAAATTTTAGCTATTATTTCTTCAAGTATTATTTTTAGGTATTACACACACACACACACACACACACACACACACACACACACACACACACACACACAAACACACACACACACATTTATATTTCTTTTCCTTTTTGTTCTCTGATGGTGAAAGTATTATATCCTTTGTTATTCTCTTATAGGCCTCTGATGTTCTGTTTATTTTATTTTCAGTATATTTTCTTTCTGTTGTTCTGATTGGGTAAGTTCTCTTGATTTTTGTTGAAGTATACTGATGTGTCATCTCAGTGTGCTAAAAACTGAGGTTTTTCCAGTGAGGTTTTTAAAAATTTTAAGATTTAAGATGTTGCATTTTCAGTTCTGTCATTTCTGTTTGGATTTTTAAAAGTATCTTCTATTTCATTTATGCAATTTTCTATTTTTTGTTTGTTTCAAGAGTGCTCATAATTGCTCATAGAAACATTTTTAAGATGGCTGCTTTAAAATCATTGTCAGATAATTTGAACATCTGAGTTCATTTCAATGGAGGTATCTGTTGTTTGTCTTTTCTCATTTATTATTTTCCTCATTCTTAGTAAAAAAGTAATTTTTCAATTATATCCTAAACATTTTGAGAATTATGTTATGATCTTATTTGATTCAATTTAAGTCTATCTTCTATTTTAACAGACAGTGACCTTGTTTAGATCTAGTGTGTAGGTCCTTGCCTTCTTTTGTAGGCCATATTTAAAATAGTTTAATTTTTAATGCCCTTGCAATGCTATTCTGTTCTGTTTCATTCACATGCAGTAGTATTCCACACAGTAGTTCAGTTCTCAAACCTTTTGCATTGTTAATTCTGGTCAGTTTTATGTGTGAGTTGGTTAGGGCTCTGCCTAGAGCTTTATGTGCACTTTTAAGGGTTTTCTTTCTCCAGCCCCCTACTCTCCAGGTTGGACCTCTTCCACCCCACTCTGTTTCTGAGGGGGAGGAGCACCACTTGCCACCACCAGGTAGGGGTGGAAATCCCTGCTTCCCACTTGGTCTCAGCAGATATTGTCCAGCAGTGGCTGAAGGGAGTTTCACTCTGTGTTATTCATTATTACCAGGATTAAAGTGGGAATCCAAAATCCCCACTTGGTCTTTGCTGATACCATGCCATGATCAGTGGGAGGGTAGCATGTCCTAGAATGCCCACTATCAATTATTAGGGTGTGGAAATTCAGACTTTTAACTCTTTGCTGGGCAGGAGTTGGGGAAGGCATCCATGGTGTTTGGCTGAGGTAAGGAGGTTATTGTCAAAAAGATGTTTGTTATGCTGGGCTGTATCCTAGTCTTTGACTGGAGAGAGCAGACTTTTCTTTCCTTTTTGTCTCTGCTTGTTGGCATTTATGAGTTCCAGTGTTCTCTAGCACATAGTCCAGAACATATGGAATGTGAAAGGAAAACCCAGTGAACCCATCACTATATTGTTTCTCAAGTCCTGAGGTTTCTTGTCAGTCTTTTCTTTTCTTTTTACTTTTCAGAGACTATTCTTATGATTGTTTATGTGGTTATGTCCAGGGTATTTAGTTGTATTTGGGTGATGGGCAAGGGGCACATGAGTGTACACCATTTTATCCATAATCCAACATTCTTTTTTATAATCTTTGAGAATTTCAGTACTTTTACTAAGTTTTGACTAGGTTCTGATTTTTGATTGACACACTTTAGTTTTTGTGACTTAGGAATGTTTTCTTATAGTATGTCTTTAAATATTTTTCTTCTCTCTTAGTTTTTCTGTTCTCTTCTTTAAGAACATCAATTATCCATATGTACATATTGTACTCTTTATCATCTTTTATAATTTTTGTGTTTCTCTCACACTGATCTGCTACTTAACTGACTCTTAATTTTCTGTAATATAATTTCTGCTCTGTACTTTTTCTGGTGCTTTAAGACATTATTTCCTTACATTATTTTTTTATGCCAGCTCTTTTTAAAATTTTATTATCTTACCAATAAAATATTGTTCATATCTTATTTTTTCACAATTCATGTTTTCTTTAATTTCCTTAAGAGTTCGAAGCAAATATCCAAATTTAGTTTATTTTCTAGAATAAAATTTAAAAATTTATCTCTTATAGGTTATGTTATTATTATTTTAATGCTACAGATTCTTATAGTTTTCAGCTTGGTTTTATTCCTGTTTACATGTTTTTGAATAAGCATTTGCAATAGCCCTATCACTATTTGCAGTATTCACCAAACTTTGGAGGCCCAGTTTTCCTTGGGTGTGGTATCAGCTAGAAAAGGCGAGATCATGCTTCAGTAACAAATAATCAAAACGTTTTAATGGCATAATACGCAAAAGATTTTTTTCTCATTCATTTACATATCTTTCACATTTCCTATCAATGCCGTTGCCATCTGAAACTTTGCAGATTTCCATGTCAGAGGAAAATAGAAAATGTGGCAAATTGGGTGCTGGATCTTAAAGGCTTCTGAATAGAAGTGACACATGTCATTTATATTTTGTTAGTTAAAGTAGGTCATGTGGATGTACTCAACTTCAAAGGGGTGGGGTCATGCACTTCTATCATGGACCCAGGAGGAGAAATGAAAATATTTAGTGAGTAGCACTAATGGCTACCATAGGTCCCCCATTGTTTGCTTCTGTACCCTAGAAATTCATCTTTAAAATAACCAAGAATGGATTTGGGATTAGTGTTAACCCAATATTTATCAGCCTAGATATATCAAGACTTATGGCTGACATTTCTCTGATTGGTTAGTGCCTGTGCATTAAATACTTTAAATATCACTCTTGATTATATGGTTTTTCATTGCAGCATTATTAATTTAATACTCTAAAAGGGCTGGCTGTGGAAGTTGGGGTCGTGGATAGCCCTATTTACAGACTCACATTTGGTGTGGCCCACTTGCTTTCCCAGCTTCCCCGACTGCTGTGGGTACATGGTAAGAGGGAGACCTCAAGTGAAGGTGTTCCTGTCTCCCCTGTGCCCTGCCATGGTCTTCAGTTGCCAACCTACCATATCAAGGATTCTTCTAGAATTTTGTTTATTTATTCCCTATAACACTGTTCCTCTTTCCTAAGAATGGACATTTAAAAACCTTCCTTAGTGACTTCTTTTTTTATTTGATCCTACCTGTATTTGATCTAGCAAAAATGCCTTAAAATTTGTGTCATATAGTTGGCATCATTTCTAATTTCAAAACTATTGTTGATATTTTCTTGTTCTGTTTTTCTTCAGTCGTTTTGGACAGTTTCTGGCTAGAGACACTTGGCTATCTCAGTTACCTGAATGCTAGCATCTTGACTCCATGACCCTGAGAGAGGATTCTTGGCTGTATGTAGCAGGCTTCTCTGTATTCTCTCTGGCATAATTTATGGTTGGCCAGTTGATTTAGAGACTCAGGGATGGGATAAAGAGAACATCAGAGATCATGAAGCCCAAGACAGACCTGCCCAAGGTTCATAGAACAAGTGAGGATCAGAACTAATAGCAGATGTATACCTATAGCTCACCAGATGTCTTGTTTTGAAAAACCTGTGGCATCTGGGCCAGTAGGTAGTAGGTAGGGGACTCTACCTGTAACACTACCTTAGATGCATTTACCTTTGCTCTTTTTCTTATGTCACTCTTTCACCATCCCATTTTTCTATTACATCCCTTTTTCTCTGAGATACATTACGTCTGCCAGAAGAGCCTACCAATATCACTCATCCTTGCTGTTGGCACAAATGGCTGAGTAGATTGATGACTAGTGTATTGGAAGAGGAACTAAGTTGGTATCTCATGGGAGAACATTGGTGTTAAAGGGTTAGGAGATTCAGTGTTTGTTTATTGTACAAGGAAGCATGATAGTGCTGTAGTCTAAATAATACTGATTGGTCTTTCCCTTGGCTTGGCCTGAATCACACTGTTTTCCTTAAATTTTCCATTAGAGAGCAGATGTCATCTAATGACTTTCCTACAAATGTTTGCTTTCTTAGAAGTGAGCTATGTTTATTTCTTCAGTTACAAAAATGTGTTGTTTATAGCTCATAAAGAAATGTGACTCTATTCTGATTTGCTTCTTGTCAACTTTTCTCCCTGGGTGATTACCCAGCCTACTGTAGGTGGACCAAACTGCCGAGTGGTGAGAAAGACATCCCAGGCAAGCCATCAAAGCTTGCCTGATGTTTTTCAGAGGTTTAAGAGTATAAGGAAATTCACTTGGAAATATTTGGACTCTGGCCACAAATTCAATTTAAGGCATTGGCTCAACAAAACTGGTCATTTCTTTGAGCCAAGATGAAACTACCATTAGTGAGGAGAATGAAAGATGGTCAATACTTGCTCACACCTTCTGTATGCAGCCATCAAGATAGGTATTGCTGTATTGCCGAGTTTTTACTTTACCCTTGCATGTGATTTGCTGTTTCCTCCAACTAGTGTGGCCAGTTGTGTACTCAGGCTGTAGTCAAACTGAACTTGCACTGCTCCACGTTGTCCTCTTCTTATTTTCCCCTTCCCTCTGTTGTTAATCCTAGCTATCCTTCAACACTCAAGACATCCACAGAGTGTTTCCCAATCCTCCCACTGGCATGCACCTCCCCGTTTTTATATCTCACCTTGTAATTATTTCTACACATCTTTTCTCCCTCGTTGGACTTCCCATTTGATTTTTCTTCCCCATTCCTTGAGGTCTATGTCTATTTTACCTTTGGGCTCCTCACACAATCTAGAGCAGATCCTGTAATTAGGACTGATTTGAGAACATGCTATCTGTCTGGAAGAAGTCCACATCGAGTTGAGGAGATAAGTAGGTAACAGGACCTAAGTAGCAGAGAACAGTTCCTGGCGGCCTTATTGCATCTGGACTCCCTGTCCATCCAGTACTGTACCCTGTGCCTCTTTCACATCCTCATTCTCTAAGGTCAGTAGTGCCTCATTCCATGGCCCTTTCCATACTTGTCTCATACTTTCAAAACCTGAGCCTCTCATATGGGAGCTGCTGTCGTTTTTTCACACAGCTATGTTTTTCCCTAAGACATCTTAAAGGTCTGGCTTAGCCTTTGACACCCTGACACTTAATCATTTTGTTTTTGTTTTCTCATTCTGCTTTTAGTAAAAACATTTACGTTTTCTTCCTTTCATAATAGTATTTTAGGCCATACGTATGTCTCCCACAAAAAACTTCACATTGACATTCCAACCTTAGAGCTTCATAGTAGATTTGAAACCTGAAGCAAAGATTAGTTGTTTCCAACCTATCAAGGATAGCATTAACTTATCTTTTGAGCATCCTTGCTTATGTCTCATAGATATTATAATTTTTTGAGATTTTGGCTTAGCTTGCTAATAATTAAATGGATTAAATAAATAATAATACAGTACACACACATTTACCACCTCCCAGTTTACAGAATAAAACTTTGTCAACACAAAGTCCTAGCCACATTTTCCTGTTTTCTTTCCCTTTTGTCTTCAGAGGAAATGACCATTCTGAATTTTAAGTTTATAATTCCTTTCCTTTTCTTTATACTTTTGCTACATATTTCTAAACAAAATATGCAATATTGTTTTATACTTTTGAAACTTTATATAAATGGCTAGGACCTGAAGTTCCAGCTACTTGGGAGGCTGAGGCAGGAAGATCACTTGAGGCCAGGAGTTTGAGGCTGTAGTGTGCTATGGCTGTGCCTGTGAATAGCCACTGCACTCCAGCCTGGATAACATAGCAAGACCCCATCTCTGGGAAAACAAAAACAAAAAACCCACTTTATATAAGTAAAATTGTACAGTGAGTATTCTGTAACTTGCTTCAATTACTCGGCATTGTTTTAGTGAGATTTATCCATGTTGTTACATATAGTTTTAGTTCATTTATTTTCAGTGTTGTGTAGTATTTCACTGTATGAAGACATCAAACTTCTTTATTTATTCTCCTGTTGGGCATTTAGTTATTTTCAATTTTGTTTTTTACAAACAATTTTATATATCTTCTTTATATACGTTTATTTTTCTAAGGTCTATACCTAGGAGTGGAATTGCTAGGGGAAATGATACACCCATCTTCAGGTTTATTAGCTATTAGAAAAATTATTATGTAAAGTATGGCAACAATGTATAGTTTAAATGAACAATTAAGAATCCTTGTTATACTATATTATCTTCAGTACATGATATTGTCAGGCTTTTTCATTTTTGCCAGTTCATAGTTATAAAATGGTATCTCTTTGATATTATAATTTACATTTCCCTGATTACTAGTGAAATACCCATCTTTTCATGTTTACTGGCATTTGACTTTTTACTTCTGTGAACTGCTTATTCTTTTGCCCTTAAGGGTTTTTTGTTTTTTCTTTCTTTTAGTTTATTTGTACACATCATTTATATATTCTGGATATAGATTCTTTGTTGATTATAAATCTTTTCTCAGTCTTTGGCCTGTATTTTTTAAATCTTTTATGGTGAACAACAATGTTTATTTGAACGTATTGTAGTTTCTCTCTAGAAGTACAAGCTCTTGGACAGCAGGGCTTTTGGTCTCTTTTGTACAGTGATGTATCCTAGGTGCCTGGGGTAGTGTGTGACAGGTGTGAGCTATTCAGAAATATTTGTTGAATCAATGAATGGAAGGATGATTACTCATCTTGTCTCTTATAGTTTGCCTTTTTCTGTATCTTTTTAAATAAATCCCTTCTTACTTTGATGCCACAAAGATTTCCTCTATATTTTCTTCCAAATGTTTAACTTCATTTACCTTTTGCCCAAAGGAAAATTATTTTATATCCTTTATGGCTCTGTGAAGAGGAAATAAATAAGTTTCCCAACAGGTTCTGCCACATTCTAACTGTGATGTTAGACAGCTCTCTTTACCTCCAGAACCTCATTTCTTTCCCTCTTTCTCAAAAGGAGATGATAATAACTTCCTTGTGCAGGGTTGATGTGATATTAATTTAGATAAACTATGCCAAGCATCTAGTAGGTGCCTGGCACATCACAGTCATTTAATAAGGTAGCTGTTTCTTCTTTCTCTTTTATCTTCCCTGAGGACAACAAAATGAAAGTGAGACCCCAGGAATATGAAACCGCCTTTCCCTGTGACTTCCCTGGGTACGTGGAGAAACCCCGCGATGGGCTCTTTCCAGCCTCTTGCTGGCAGCTAGCATGTCCTCCCTCCTTTTCCCTCCTGGTCTGGCCTCTTCTCCACAGCCTGGGTTTCTGCCCTAAGCCAAGTAGCAGACACCTCTCTTTTACAACCTGTCACATACCTCTGAGTAGATGCAGGCAAGCAGCTACACCATTTTTCCTTTGAACACTTAAAGACACTTTTCATCAGAACTGTTTTTAAAGAAGGGTATAGACTGTTTTTCTCACAAGTAGCTTTGTGATTCATTTACATTTCACTTACTCCTGAACACAACCAATCGCATTGGTCAGTGTTTTACTGTGGGCAGCGACTTGTCATGGGAGGGGACAAACAGATTTGTAGTAACGGTGAGATATCATCAAAGTGTCAGAAATAGATATAATCACACTGTTTGAATTATGCTTGAGTTGCAGCTGCTAAAATGGAAGAAATGGAAGAAGGTTCATGTCTTGGGTTACACACAACATTGCAGTTGGAACATTTGGGCTTTTTTTATGGCTTCCTGCTTAGGAATCAAATGATTTAGTTGTTCAGTTTCATTGAGGGATTCTTCTACGTTGTGTTCTTGCAGTTAGGTCTTTTCACAGTGGTTTGAGGTTGGTGGCAGAGTCAATAATTGATGTGTGGGTGGGACCCCTCCTTAGGTATGGGGTCTGCAATGCCATGAGGTCTTGATTATTCTTTTGTGAAGCGCCTTTCGGTATCATCTCCTTAGTCTTGAAGCAAAGACTGCATCTTGGTGAGTAAAATGAATTGGAAACACTTGCCTGACTTAAATCAGTGCTTTCCTTTCTCCTCAGAACTTTTAGGGAAGTAAGAACTACTCCAGGATCCTATATAGTAGCGTTGCTTAATAGAAATGTAATGCAAGCCACATATTTAACTGTACATTTTCTAGTAGCTATATTAAAATAAGCTAAGAGAGGTGGCTCAGCTTTTGGAGGCTGAACTGGGAGGATCACTTGAGTTGAGGTGTTTGAGATGAGCCTGGGCAGCACAGCAAGACCCTGTCTGTGCAAAAAGAAAAATAAAAATAAAACAATTATCTGGCATAGAGGAAGTACCTGTTCTGACTAATTAGGAGGCTGAGGTGGGAGAGTCCCTTGAGCCTAGGAGTTTGAAGTTGCAGTGAGGTATGATTGCACCACTGCACTTCAGCCTGGGCCACAGTGTGAAACTCTGTCTCTAAAATAAAATAAAAGAAACAGGTGAAAATTAATTTTAGTAACATATTTTATTTAACTTAATATATCCAAATATTATTTCAACATGTAATCAATATGAAAATTCTAAAATACTTTACTTTTTTTCCTACCGAGTCTTTTGAAATCAAGTACTTACTTTACACTTTCAGCCCATATCAATTCAGACTAGCCACATTTAGAATGTGCGATAGCCGTGTGTGCCTACTGGCTACTCTACTGAACAGTGCAGCTCTTAGGACTTCCTGGCAAGAGGTGGGATCAGCTTATCTTGCCCCATCTTCTTCCTTCCGTCACTCAGACCCCAGCTAGCTGACATCCTCTGTCCTCTTTTCCTTGCATGGAGATAACCAATGTAGAGTTTCATCTTTACATAGCCTACAGCTATCCTCCTCCCTGTTAACATACTGATAGAGTACTTATGATTTCAAAATTCCCTTCAGTATCACTTCTTAGACTGTGTGTGCGAAAGAACATGAAAGCAGCACACCTAGGGGGCCTAGCAGCCAGCAGGTGGAATAACAGGCTGCATATCCAGAACAGATGGCTCTTATCGAAACAATTCTGATGGAGGGGACAGAGGAAAACTGGAACAGCCACCAACTCAGAGATGTAAGGAGATTTTACTGTAGCCCAACACCACTTTCTTAAACTAAAAATCAAATGAGATTTGCCGAGCAAAAATTCAGTGGATGAGTTTAAGGAAAGCCAAGTGGAGGAAATACCATCTAACACAGTGGAAAACCACAAAGTGTAAAGCCTGAGGGAAAAGCTAAGAGACTTGGAGAACAGTTCTAGAAGCCCTGATGTTCAAACAGTAGAAGCAGCAGGAGGAAAGGAATGGATGGAGATGAGGCAATAATGAAACAACTGTTAGAAAGTTTCTTCGAATGAAGGAAGACTTGTATCTCAAAGGGTGCTCTCACCGGCTTACAGTCAGGACTGACCAGAAAAGACACATACTGAGACATATACATAATCAGTAAAATTTCTAACTTCTAAAGAGGAAGATGAAAATATTTCTAGAGTTACCACATTATATTATTTAAACTGTCCAGTTTTCAATAAAACATTATGAGGCACACAATGAAACAGCAAAGTGTGGCCCATAACATGAAAAGAAAGCAGTTAATAAAAACTGTCTTTCAGGAAGCCAGATGTTGGGTGTATTAGACAGATACTTTAAATCAGCTGTTACAACTATGTTCAAAAACTCCAGATGAAAGAAAAGTAACTCATGATAGGAAAACAATGTGATTGATAACAGACTTTTCTTATGTAATTCTTAATTCTAGGAAATTGTGAAATTATATATATTTATATATTTTTAACCTTTACATTCTTATATTCATATGGAATTGTTTTAGGTGCCTTGATTGAGGGAGGGTCTGTGTTTGCCCATTTTCCTTCTTATTTATTGTGCTGAAGAGTTTATTAAATAATTCACCACTTTCTCATTGATACAAAAAACTATATTTATCTAATATATATGTTTATTTATTAGATACATGCCTGATTTAAAACTTACGTAATTAATTTTTTGAGACAGGGTCTTGCTCCGTCACCCAGGCTGGAGTGCAATTGCATGATCATGGCTCTCTGCAGCTTCTACCTCCCAGGTTCAAGTGATCCTCCCATCTCAGCCTCCCAGATAGCTGGGACTACAGGTGTGTGCCACCACACCAGGCTAATTTTATTTTATTTTTTTGCATTTTTTGTAGAGACGGGTTTCACCATGTTGCCCAGGCTGGTCTCAAACTCCTGGGCTAAAGTGATCCACCCACCTTGGCCTCCCAAAGTGTTGGGATTACAGGTGTGAACCACCATGCCTGGTCTAAAACTTATTTTATTATAAATGTATGCACAACAGAATTTACATAACGTGATGTTTAAAGGAGGATGACCATATACATTTGTGTAGAGCCCAGTTGCACAATAATACATAAGATGGCTCAGGCATAACGACATAATGAACATGTAGGTACCCATGATGGGGCTTAGGAAATGGAACATTATCAATACCTGTGAAGCTTCTTGTATGACTTTTTCTTACTCTCTTCTCCTCTCTGCTCAGGTGTAAGCACAGCAAAGGTGAATTTTGTTTTTATACTTCCTTATCTTTATAGTTTACTATTTGAGTATGTATTCCTAAATAACATATCATTTGTTGCTATCATTTTTTTGGATTATACACAAATGAAATCATACCTTGTCTATTCTGCTCACTATTATAGTTTAAAATTTCATCTCTGTTTACCTGTGAAGCCGAGTTCACTCATTTTTACTACTCTATTCTATTCCAGTATATAAATGCATCATGATTTATTGATTCATTCTACTGTTGATGGTTTCTCTTTGTACAATGTTAAATTTATTTTGTATCTCTTCTATTTAGAAAATTGGTTTTCATTTTAGAGAGTGATGTGATTTTTTCTTTTATTATTATTATTTGGTTTGGTTTTCAAGATCATAATAAACTCATAAAATGAATTATTGAATGTTCCTTTCTTTTACTATTCTTTGAAAGCATTTTTTTTTTTTAAGATGAGAATTATTTATGTTTTGAATGTTGTATAGAGCACACATGTTTTGTAGGGCACATCTCTAAAACCTTGCGGTTATATTGTTTTTTTTTTTTAAATGGGAAGAATATAAAAAACTGCTTCCATTTCTTTATTGATTAAAGGACTATTGAGATTTTTCCTCTTGTATTTGGAGTCAGTTTTGGTTAATTACATAGTTTGTCTGAAACTTTGCCATTTGTCCCAATATTTCAAATATATTAGGATAATTTTTTCTTGAGTTCTGAGGTAGGTCAGTTCTTCATAACAACAGTCTCACTTCTCTACCTAATATATCTCCAGTGCTTCCTCAGGATGAACACGGACTTCATGGTCTGCCTTCCAGACCCTCTACAGGATCCAGCCCATTCCTACTTCTTCAGCTCACACACCGTTCATGCAACTTGAACTGTTGCCACCCATCTCCTGTCCTTGCCTATGTTGTTCATTATGCTCATGTTGTTCTAGAAGGCCTGTTCCTATGTCCTCTGCATTTTCCTGGCTAATTTCCACTTGTTATTTACATCTCAGCCTTGTGGTCATTGTCTCTGAAATGCCATGTGTGATGCTTACACTCCTGTGCCCCTAGCATTCTGTTCTTCCCTGTCTTGGATAGTCCTTGTCACATAGCTTCATAATTGCCTATTTGCTTGTCTGTTTCTCAGTCCACACTGAATCCCCGACAGTGAATTCTCTGGGAGCATGGAGTGTCTTGTTCCGTCTCTCATGGCTAGCACCAAACACGACGCATGCTTGTAGAATAGTATTGAGGCTTATATTAAAAACTTCACTTTAGAACTTTGTGATTACAACAATCATAATATCATATATTTGTACAGCTTCTTACAGTTTAAAGAACACTATCATATATTATTTTAGGAAACTGAAGCCTTGAGAGCACAAGTACGCCTTGTCAAAATATGCAAGCTGCCTCCTCTCACCAGTAGCAGTGGGGTGAAGAAATAAACTAGTGTTCAATGTTGATTCTTTTATCCTGAAGTTATTCTACATTTTTCTCTTATCACTGAGCTGAGTGTGGCTCTATCTGAGGGCTCCTTGAGTCAGTGAGAGGGGCACTGTGAAGTTTTTCTCTTCTGTGCCTCCTTTTGATTTAAGAAAATGCAGTGATTCTCATGACAAAGGATACTAGAGTTTTATTTTTTGACTACTGGGTACTTTTCTGCTCAGGGAACTTTTTTTCTAAATTGACATCAATGGTATTACTTTGGTAGTTAAAAAAATACAGTAGAGAAACCAAATGACTGCACCTTCATCCTCCTGCCTGACTTTCCTCCAGCTGTGGAGAATTTTGGAGTTCATTTAACATGATGTCTGCCTTTAGCAGTATGGGGAGTAAGACCTGGAGACCTGCAAGGACATGTCAGGAGTCACATGGCCACTTTCTTGCAGAGGTGGGTTGGACACTTGGGCTCCCAACTGCAAGTCTGGCCCCCTGTCTAAATTGGAGCAACCATCACCAGTATATTATAACAAATGTCCAGTGTCTCCAAATTTGTCTAGTTTATGAATCTGATACCAATGAATCCAATGTTTATTCAGGCCTAAAACCAAGTGACATTTTCTTTTCTTCATATTTTATTTTTGAGATGGAGTTTAGTTGTCGCCCAGGCTGGAGTGCAATGGCATGATCTCAGCTCATTGGAACCTCCACCTCCCAGGTTCAAGTGATTCTCCTGCCTCAGCTTCCCGAGTAGCTGGGACTACAGGTGCCTGCGACCATGCCGTTAATTTTTGCATTTTTAGTAGAGACGGGGTTTCACCATGTTGGTCATGCTGGTCTCAAGCTCCTGACCTCAAGTGATCTACCCACCTTGGCCTCCCAAAGTGCTGGGATTACAGGTATGAACCACCGTGCCCAGTCCCCAATTGACATTTTCATGTCAAATAAATATGTAATGATATGATGATGTTTTAAACACCCAAAAGAAAAGTATTCATAATTCCATATATTGTTAAAAAATTTAAACTATACCTTAAAATAGGCCAACTTAAAATCAGAAACCTGTATCACATCCAACACACTGCTTGGATTAGTTTGCATTCTTCTTTTTTTTTTCTTTTAACAAAAGATAGTATGTTTGTAACAGTTTTTTTCCCTGCTGATTTATGACTCCAATATGGCTTTGTTACCATTGTATTGCAGGGGTAGATTTTAGCATCTTAATATTGTAAAAGCATCACCTTTTGTTCTTAAGAAGCCCTTAATATGATCTGCTAACCCCCAAGGATTTTTTTCTTTTTGTCATTTATGGAAATGAGAGTGATGCCATTTTATACATATCGAGCAAAGACACCCTGACTCTAAATCTCTGTCTTCCTATCTTCTTGCTTGTTTAAGAAGTTTGAAAGGCATGAGCATCCAAACAGCAAATCTGGCAGCTCCACTGATGTGTTCACACTGAACACTTCCTGCCCAGAAAAGCTTAGAAAAACAAAACAGCTTATGATGAATATAAATGTTTTTCGGAGTATGTGCAAACAGCACATTTCTGTCTTTTCCTTCTCTTGGAAGCCTGCATTTTGAAAGCCTGCATGATTTCAGCCACACAGACGAGCTGTTTCCTGAAAGAAATAAAGCTGTAGGGGTGAGAAAGATCTTGAATAAACATGAATATGTCCCTGACATGTTTCTGGACTTTGTCAGATTGGGTGGTGTCTCACTGCCAAATTGGGAAGAGCTAGAAATGCTTTTTTTTCTTTCTTTCTTTCTTTTTTTTTGCTACTGAATTAACACAAATGCATGCATGAGAACATACACAGATTTGCCTGATACTCAGTAATGGTCTCTGAGGTTGGCAACGAGAACATCATGTCTGCATAATTAATCAGTTGTTGACATGTGGATGTTTTCTGCATATGTCAGTTGCACTGGCATTATAAGGTGTGAGCACTGTCAGGCTGTGTCTCACTGGGCAGAAGCATGGCCAGGAGAACAGCCAGGGACAGCAGGATGGCAGAGGTCCCCACTGTTCCAGGAGGCAGGAGGTTCTGGGGGAGCAGGCACACTCGGGCCTGGCCAGGCTGGAGCTGGAGGGCTGTGGAGGCAGAGGGATACTTGGGGCCAGGGAGGAAAGGGTCACTCTACTGCCTTGGGTAGAGGCAGATGGACTCCAGAGTCCTGTAGGTCCCAGCCAGCTTCCTAGAGAGTGTAGACACTTTGAAATCTCCAAGGAAGATGGCAACATCCAGTTTGTCAGTTTAGAAAATTAGAACAAAAAAGTGATTCTTTAAGGAACCCAGCCTACTCTGTTCTGCCCTGAACACTCTATTTAAAGCTGCAATTTATACCTCAACCCCCAGCACTTCAGAGCTTTTTTCCCATATGACATAGTATACAATTTACTTCTCTATTATATTTATTTCTGCTTCTCCAAGTGGGAATATAAGCTCCTTGGGAAAAGTGATTCTTGTCTGTTTTGTTGACTGTTGAACTCTCGGTATCAAAAACAGTACTTGGTGCATAGTAGGTACTTAATAAACATATGCCGAGTGATCGAATGGGCCTTGTGAACCCCAATAATTACCTGACACTCCATGCTTTTGAGATTCTCCCCCCACCCAACCATTTTGGTAAAATAAAATGTTTATTTGTGCCTAATTTAAAAGACAAAGATGCCTTTTCTCTGGCAGAGAGATAATGATGAATGTTAGTGGTGAAGAGGCTGTGGGAAAATACTTGCTTCACTTAAGGATCAAAGTGCAGATTCCACTGCCTAGATGGGGCTCTGAGAGAGTGTTCTTCAACACGGAATTCCTGTCAGGGTGTGGAAGTGATTTTTGGGAGAGAAAGACCCAAGATCCACCAGAAAACACCTCACTTCTGCACAGCATTTTTTCTGGTGGTTCTCACACATAGTGCTTCCTCTCACCAACAGAGACTCATGCCCCTCAAATCACCAAATAACCAGCATTCTCTTCTCTCCTGAGTGCTTTGGTGGGAACGGTGTCATCCCTCACCCTCACCGAGTGTCTAGACCAGGAGGAGGGGGAGGATGGGGGGAGTGGGGTAGGGAGTTTACAATTTATCAAGATTTCAGACAAACACCTCGTTTTTTTCTTTAGCAATGGAGCACTGTTCATAGAATACTCTTTTCAGTTTTTTTCCTGGGGAACTTTGAAGCAGACTTATTTCCATGTGACATTTTGCTAATTGAGACTGTTTCCAATAGGTCAGCTTACTTCAAGGTCTTGAAAAATGGACTCTTAAGTAAAATTTTTGGGGGACGGGCTCCAGGGAAAGAGGATCTGCATTGTGTATATTGGCAGAGGAAGGCTTTCTTTCCGCTCCCCATTCGGAGGAATAGTCAAGTTTTTAAATAACCCCTTGTGAAATGCCAGCATGCTACTCAGCCAGAGCCTTTGGGCCTTCTGTGGTGCAGAGAATATTCAGACAGCAGGCATGCAGGCTCTGGGGGGAGAGGGCCAACTTGGGCCGGCTTTCCTAGGAAAGAAGTTAGTTATTGAAGGTCTTCCATGTATCAAGCCCAGTGCTGAGCCCTAAAGAACGTTCAGAGATGTAGAGAAGTCATGAGACTACATGTATAGGTTTTCTCCTTTCAGGGAACTGAAAGGCGAAATGTGTTCCAGCAAGATCTTTTCACTGACTCCTCTGGCCCCTGCTTGCCAATGCTGATTAGGGATGTGTGAGTCAGTATGTGTATGTGTGTGTGCTATGTGGTGTATATGTGTTTGGTGTATTTGTGTGTACATGTATGTAGTGTGTGGGGGATGTGCGGTATGTGTGCATATGTATACACGTGTGTGATATGGGTGGGCAGGATATTTGTGATGTAGGTATGTATGTGTGTGTATGTAGTATGTGATGTTTGTTTATGATATGTTTGTGGTGTGTATGTGTGTAGTGTGTGGTATATGTATGTGTGTGTGGTATGTGATATGTATGGATGGTGTGTGGGGGGTATGTTTGGTATTGTGTATGTATGTATGTAGTGTGTGTTGTGTGTGTATAGTGTGTGTATGTCACGTGTGTAGTGTGTAGTGTGTGAGTACATCTCGTGTTTGGTGTATGTGTGGTATATTTGTGGTGTGTGTGTATTTATGTAATGTGTGGTATGTGACTGTGTATGTGCATGTGTGTGGTATGTGGTGTGTGTATGTATGTGTAGTGTGTGCTGTGTATTTGTGTGTGTGGCATGTGGTATGTGTGTAAGGTATGTTTGTGGTGTATTTGTGTAGTGTGTGGTATGTGTTTGTGTGTGTGTGTGTGTGTGTGTATGTGTGGTGAGGGTCTTTGAGAAGAGGAAGGAAGGAGAGAGAAGGAGAGAGAAAATTCCAGAGAGAATACTTGTTTAGTGGCAGAAGGAGGAGTGGTGCTATGAAAATTCCAGTTTGCTAAAGAGAGTCTTCCTATGATAGATTTAAACTCAGGGAAGGAGCCTGTCCATGTAAACACCTCATGCTGTGTAAGGGAGGCAGTGAAGGCCTTGCCCACCTCACTGCCTTAGGAGGGGTGGAAAAGGGCTTGGGGCTCATATTTCTTTTGAAAATGTGATCCACAGTGAAGCTGAAGTTCAAAACTACAGGGCATTTTGGCTGAGGTATATCCAGACATTATTCAAATGTTAGGTCTTTCAAATGAACAATATTAGAAGAACATATAATTAATTAATGGCAAATAGAGAAAAATAATCTTAAATCCCTAGAAATTTTTTTTATCTCAGAAAAAAACCACGAAAACTCCTTTTCTTTTAACCCACCCTTCAAATCCTGCCAAAGTAAATGTATTTTATATTTCATCAGTAAGGTTTTGGACACCTAAGACTGAAAAGTTTCAGAATGACGGCATTCTACTTGAAAAACCAAAATGATCCAGAAGGTTTCTTTTTAACTTTTGTTTCAGATTCAAGGAACCAAATACACATTATGGTTTTTTGAAGAAAAATGTGTTTGGTGCACTGAGTTTAAGTACTGCTGGTTAACTTGACTTTCCCTCGTGGGCCTTGGAAGATAGAAACTATCAAGTCCCATGTGCCATCCAGGCCAGGGAGAATAGCTCCCTGAGGCCCCCAGAGGAATACAGTGAATGTATTCCTTGCAGATGGAGGCTGGCTTTGAGCCGGGGGATTCTGTCTGATTTGCCTGGAAGGCACACTTCCTGACTCATGGAATATTAATATTTAAAGGGATCTTTCACTTGTGGGAGTGGTCCTAACTTCCCATTCAAATACTAAACTCTTCTTGCCAATCTTGGTTTGTCACCCAGGCTGGAGAGTGGTGACCTGATCATGGCTCACTGTAATGCTGCCTTGACCTCCTGGACTCAAGTGCTCCTCTTGCCTCAGCTTCCCGAAGTGCTGGCATTACAGGCACGAGTCACTGCACCCTGCTTTGGTTGCTGTTAATAGAGATAGGCCTACCTATGCATTAATATTTCTGACAGTGACCTTACATGGCGTCTGACTAAGTGCTGGTGTCTTGAGAAGAGTCTAGCAGAATGGCTCAGGGCTTTGCCTTCTTGGCATTTAGCCTTTGCTCAACATGCTAAAACCTGTTGGAATCCTAGTTCTTCCATCTAGCATCTTACCTTCTTGTGTTATATGTCAATGTAGATTTGAAACATCTGACAGTGTATTTCTTGAATCCCTAGTGGCCAACATGATGACATGGGAAATGAGGAACTATAATTCGGTCAATTTGCCATCAGCCTGGATAGGTAGAGGGCCCAGGCCTCAACCCTCTTCCTGTTCAGTGTTTGGAACAGTGACAAGGATGCAGATTGTGGGAATGCCCTACAAATTTGGACGTGGAGTAGGAGGGGAGCACTGCATATCCTGATAAGGATGCAGATTGTGGGCATGCCCTACAAATTTGGGCTGACATGGAGTAGGAGGGGAGCACTGCATATCCTGATAAATGGAGCCCAAATCACAAGCAGTCTTAACAGGCCAAATCTAAAGAGAAAGTGGATGGCAGGAAAGTGTGCAGTTGGGCTCTCAATCCAGAGTGCAGTGACATGGCTTAGCAACAGCATGTGGGAGAAAGGCTAGGGCCCTTCACTGACTGTGGTTCTGTAGATATTTGTGGTGTGGTATTTGGCTGTGTTTGCCCTATGAAGAGAGATGGGCGTCTCACCTGTTTGGATTCACACCAGGTCAGAAGTGTTCAGACTGGCTTGTTTAATTGCAATGGGAATCACATTGCATTTATTTTAACTGATGACTCCTTAACTTTTGAGGCACATCGGATTCTACTCTTGACTGTAGGAATACCCACTTCTCATCTGCTTCCCTCTCTTCCCATTACATCAATCTGAGAAATAGGAAGAAAAATCATAAAACAAAAAAACTAAAGTGCTTTTTCTTACTCTCTACTCTCCACTCAAGACAGCACTTGTGTTGGGGTATTTCTGTACACACCAAGCAATTCTTCACTGGACATCACTGGGTATCCTCTAATTCAATCCAGTTCTGATGCTGTCTACCTGGAGATAATATCAGACTACACAGTTAGGGCTCAGTCCCACAAGACTGCCCCCCACTTCAGATGCCAATCTCAAGTATTAGGTTGAGTATAGGTTATCATTTATGCTTCTGACAAACAGGCTATAAATTGAGCTCTTCCTTGGCTTTGACTAATTTGCCAGAGCAGCTTGGAGAGCTAAATGAAATACCTTACTTACATTTTCCAGCTTATAAAGGGATACAATAAAGGATACAGATGGATGGCCAGATGAATAGATACGTAGAGTGAAGTCTGGAAGGGCCGCAAGTGCAGGAGTTGGGGTGTGCCACCCACCAGGCACACAGATATGCTCACCAACCCAGAAACTCCCTGAACCCAATCCTTCTGAGTTTTCATGGAGGCGTCATTACCTAGGCATGGTTGATTACCTCATTGGCCATTGGTTAAACCAGTGGCTAATGGTCTTTATGGTTCCACTTCGCCTCCTTCTAGCCCATTCTCCACAAAGCAGTCAGCGTTGTTTAAATACTCTTCTATGGTTCTCCACAGAACATTGCCAGAGGTTGCAAGTGAGGACTGAAAGTTCCGTGATGGCCTCCCCTGGCAACCAGCCCCCATCTTGAGGCTATCCAGGGGCCCACCAAGAGTCACCTCATTAGAACTAAAGATGCTCCTAGCACCCAGGAAATTCCAAGGAATTTAGGAACTGTGTCAGATGCTCCTGTCACTCAGGAAATCACAAAGCCTTAGGAGCTCCGTGTCAGGAACTGCAGTCAAAGACCAACTAGTAGAACAAAAGATTCTCCTCCTGCCCCTATTGCTCATGAAATTATGAGGATTTTAGGCGTTCTATGTGAAGAACCTTGGTCAGATGCCAAATACATGTTCCTGTTATATCATAATATCACAATCAAGCATAACTTTCTCCTTGCTTTCATAGTTATTTTTGACCCTTTACAGTGTGTAGATCAAGGCCTAGAACACTCAGCTCTTGTTCTTGAATAGCCATCCTATATACTTTTCTTCCTGCTCAAGACAAATCCTTCAGCTGGAGGGGGATGTGGAGACACAGCTGTATGCCCAAGTCTCATATTCATAGTCCCTGGAGGTGCTATCTGGATTCCTCCTGACCTTGTCCCTGGTGACTCAGCAGCTGCGGACAGTGGCTAGTGGAGATGATGCATTTTGGCAGCTTCTCTCCTAGGCCTGGCTCAGTGCCCTGGGAAGATCTCACACTTCCTGATCCAGCCTTGTTCCTCCTGCCTTCCCACCGACTTTTGCTACTTAAGGGCCCCGACCTCTTTGGTCACCCTATCCTGGGAGAGGCCGCGTGCCATTGAGTCTTCCTGACATTTAGGAAGTCAACTTTCATCTGGATGGAAATGTCAAATGTACATTTGGTATGATGTTTGCTTTCTGAAGCCATGTGTGAACTTGGCCATTTCTCCTAAGGGAAGGCCCAATTTTTCTAAGAAAAACTGTGCCATAACTACCCTTGTCAAAGTCAACATTGACTTCCCTGTTGCTAGATCCAATGGATACTTCTCTGGCCTCATTTTCCTCAGTTTCTTAGCAGCATTCAAGACACTTGACTATTCTCTTTGATGCTAAATCTCCCCATAACCTAATAAATGTTTTTCCCCTTTATTCTACTCTAATTTATGTTCATTTTTTGTGTCTTCTGCTTGCTCCTCCTCTTCTACTTAATTTCAAATATTAGAATTGAGGGTGTCGGGCAAAGCCATCTTGCCTGCCAAATTCTTTCTCTAGGGTGTGGCTTTTCTGGTATAATGGCTGTAAATATATATAAATGTACATACATTATGAAAATGCAAGTGATGACTTCCAAATCCCTATCTCCAGCCTTAGACTTCCTTTCTGAACTCTGGACTTGCATATTGAATGACAGACTCAAGCTCTTCACATAGATGTTTCGTGGACATCTCCAACTTAGCATGGCTCAGACAGAACTATTGACTGTACCCTCCCCAACAAATCTATTTCTGCCTCAGGGCTCTCCATCCATTGCAACTCCTTTACATCCATTGCTCAAGCCAAAAACCTGAAGTCATCCTTGATTCCTCACTTTTCCTGCCTCATCAGCAAGCTTTTGTTGGTTCTACTTCTAATCCATGCACCTCTCTCCTTCTCCACTGCTGTCATCTCAGTCTAGGAACCATCCTTTCTGACCTGGATTAGTACCAACAGCCTTCCAACTAGTCTTTTTGATTCTACTTTGCCTCCTTCTAGCCCATTCTCCACAAAGCAGTCAGTGTTATTTAAATACTCTTCTATGGTTCTCCCTCTACTTGGACAAGGCTTTCAATGTCTTGGGTGGCTTTCCCTTCCTTTATCCATTTCATGCCACTCTTACTTGTCCACACTGAATCCAGCCACACTGACCTCCTCTGGTTCTTCCAACTCACTGACTTCCTTTCCACTTTGGAGCTTTTGTACTTGTTCTTCTTTTGCCAGTAATACTTATCCTTAGCTTTTTCTATAACTGGCTCCTCCTGTTTGAGGTGTTATCTGAAATCTTATCTTCTCAGTTGCCTTTTTTGACCATCTTATCTAAAATTGAAAAGTCCTCTCCCAATATTATTCTCATATCATCTTATTTCCTTTAGAACTTAGAATGTTAATTTTCTTATTTATGTAATTGTTTACTTATTTTACTATGTATCTCCCCACCCGCCGACCACCCCACCAGGATGTAACCTCCATGAAAATAGGAACCTGATCTTTGTTTTTCTTCATTGTGTCTATATCTCTGAGAACTGTGCCAAGCATATATTTGGTGCTGAAAAAATATGTGTTGAATGCATTGAATGCATGGTCAACTAAATATAAACACCACATTGGAAGGTCCACTGTATGCAGGGAGCTGTTTTAAGGTGATTATCTTTGACTACTCCCACTCTGCTAAATGAATCTGTCCAAGTATTTTCACATGGCTGCTAATAGGTTCTAGCCCTGGCTGTAAGCTGGCTCTGTTCCTCAAACTCACTGACCTCCTCGCCACTTTAGGGGCTTTTGTACTTGCTCTTTCTTTGTGGGTAGCGGGAGTAGTTATTCTCCGATTTGGTGCTTGGTAAGTCTCCTAACTCACAGAGCTATAGTTTACTCATTTTTGAAATAAGGAGTTTGACCTAGATGACTTCTAAGGTCTCTCTAGGTATTTAAATTGATGATTCTGGCTGGGCATAGTGGCCCAAGCCTGTTATCCCAGCACTTCGGGAGGCTGAGGTGGGTAGATCACCTGAGGTCAGGTGTTCGAGACCAGCCTGGCCAACGTGGTGAAACCCCATCTCTACTAAAAATTAGCCAGGCATGATGGTGGGCACCTGTAATCCCAACTACTAGGGAGGTTGAGACAGGAGAATTGCTTGAACCTGGGAGGCGGAGATTGCAGTGAACTGAAATCACATCACTCAACTCTAGTCTTGGTAACAGAGCAAGACTCTCTCTAAAAAAAAAAAAAAATTAAAGTGAAAAAAATAGAATGATGATTCTTTGAACTCTGAAGCCAGTAACAGCAATTAAAAATAGTGGTACCAAATCTATCACATAAATGAAATTTAATACGAAAATCTTCAAATTATTTTAACAGTCTAGTGCTATCTAGACCATCTAGTCAACTGAAGTTATCTCTTCTATGTTCCTTGACAGAATGATCACATGTTGATTTCCCTTTCTAAAACACAGTATTCCATGGGATGTTTTGGCATAAACCATAGTTCCTGCTGCAGTTTGAGAATGAGTCCATTGGAACAGCAGAGGTGTCAGAGGAATACATTTATTCCCTGCTCCTCCTGTTTGCAGAGAGCAGTTTCTTTAGAGTAACATCTGTGGCCTCTTATGTTATTTCTGACTCATTTCTTCCCAAGCAGGGGGAGTGAGGTGTCCAGTCAGGGGTATAGTCACTGATCCATGGATTTTTGACTGGATGGGGCTAAGCACTACACATTCTGTCTCCTTTATTACTTTCCTCCTTGAAGCAATCAAGCAGCCTGGTAAGCCCTCTCCCTCCTCAATCTTCCCTTGGACAGGCTCTCCCAGGAGGTGGACAATAGTGTGATGGTAGCAAGTCCATTTGGTCATCATATCAAAGGCATATTCCCTCAAAGAGCATGTCCTTTCTGACCCCCTCAGACTCCGACCATTGTGACTTATGTCCAGTGATTCAGATGCCAGGTTATATGGTTTGGTTCTGTGTCCTCACCCAAATCTCATCTTGAATTGTACTCCCATAATTCCCACATGCTGTGGGAGACACCTGGTGGGACATAATTTGAATCATGGGAGCAGTTTCCCTCATACTGTTCTCATGGTAGTGAATAAGTATCACAAGATCTGATGATTTTACCAGCAGTTTCCACTTTTGCATCCCTTTCATTTTCTCTTGCCACTGCCATGTAAGAAGTGCCTTTTGCTTCCCACCATGATTCTGAGGCCTCCCCAGTCATGTGGAACTGTAAGTCCAATTAAACCTCTCTTTCTTCTCAGTCTCGAGTATGTCTTTATCAGCAGCATGAAACAGACTAATACAATAAATGGGTACCAGTAATATGAGGTGCTGGTGAAAAGATACCCAAAAATATGGCAGAGACTTTGGAACTGGGTAACAGGCAGAGGTTGGAACAGTTTGGAGGGCTCAGAAGAAGTCAGGAAACTGTGGGAAAGTTTGAAACTCCCTAGAGGCTTGTTGAATGGCTTTGACCAAAATGCTGATAATGATACGAACAAAAAGGTCCAGGCTGAGGTGGTCTCAGATGGAGATGAGGAACTTGGGAACTGGAGCAAAGGTGACTCTTGTTACGTTTTGGCAAAGAGACTGGTGGTATTTTGCCCCTGCCCTAAAGACCTGTGGAAATTTGAACTTGAGAGAGAAGATTTAGGGTACCTGGTGGAAGAAAAGTCTAAGCAACAAAGCATTCAAGAGGTGACTTGGGTGCTGTTAAAGGCATTCAGTTTTAAAAGGAAAACAGAGCATAAAAGTTCAGAAAATGTGCAGCCTGACTATGTGATAGAAAAGAAAAACCCATTTTCTGGGGAGAAATTCAAGCTGACTGCAGAAATTTGCATAAGTAGCAAGGAGCCTAATGTTAATCCCCAAAACTATGGGGGAAGTGTCTCTAGGCCTTATCAGAGACCTTCATGACAACCCCTCTCATCACAGGCCTGGAGGCCCAGGAGGAGAAAGTGGTTTCGTGGGCTGGGCACAGGATCCCTGTGCTGTGTGCAGCCTAGCAACCTGGTGCCCTGTGTCTCAACTGCTCTAGCTGTGGCTAAAAGGGGCCAATGTAGAGCTCGAGCTGTGGCCTCAGAGGGTGGAAGCCCCAAGTCTTGGCACCTTCCAAAGGTGTTGAGCCTGCAACAGAAGTCAAGAGTTGAGATTTGGGAACCTCTGCCCAGATTTCAGAGGATGTATGGAAATGCCTGGATGCCTAGGCAGAAGTTTGCTGCAGGGGTGGAGCCCTCATGGAGAACCTTTGTTAGGGTAGTGTGGAAGGGACATGTGGGGTCAGAGCCCTTACGCAGAGTCCCAACTGGGGCATGGCCTAGTGGAGCTGTGAGAAGAGGGCCACCATCCTCCAGACCCCAGAATGTTAGATCCACTGACAGCTTGGACTATGTTCTGTGACTGGAAGAGTCACAGGCACTATATGCCTGCCCATGAAAGCAGCCAGGAGAGACGCTGTACCCTACAAAGCCACAGGGGCAGAGCTGCCCAAGACCATGGGAAATCACCTCTTACATTAGCGTGACCTGGATGTGAGACCTGGAGTCAAATGAGATCATTTTTGGAGCTTTAAAGTTTGATTGCCCCACTGGATTTTGGACTTGCATGAGCCCTGTAACCCCTTTGTTTTGGTCAATTTCTCCCATTTGGAACAGCTGTATTTACCCAATACCATTGTATCTAGGAAATAGCTAGCTTGCTTTTGATTTTACAGGCTCATAGGCAGAAGGGACGTGCCTTGTCTCACACGAGACTTTGGACCGTGGACTTTTTGATTAATGCTGAAATGAGTTAAGACTTTGGGGGACTGTTGGGAAGGCATGATTGGTTTTGAAATGTGAGAACATGAGATTTGGAGGGGCCAGGGGTGGAATGATATGGTTTGGCTCTGTGTCCCCACTCAAATGTCATCTTGAATTATACTCCCATAATTCCCACATGTTGTGGGAGGGACCGATACTTTGAATCATGGGGGCAGTTTCTCCTGTACTGTTCTTGCAGTAGTGAATAAGTCTTGTGAGATCTGATGGTTGTATCAGGGGTTTCCGCTTTTGCATCCCTCTCATTTTCTCTTGCCACTGTCTTGTAAGAAGTACCTTTTGCCTTCCGCCGTGATTCTGAGGCCTCCCTAGCCATGTGGAACTGTAAGTTCATTTAAACCTCTTTTTCTTCCCAGTCTCGGGTGTGTCTTTATCAGCAGCATGAAAATGGACCAGGCTATGAGCTTTCCATGAACTAAACAGAGACTACAATATCCATATTTATTTAAGCTTGGATTTTTAAACAAAGAATTTTGAGGAAAAAGTCTCAAAGGATATATGCCAAAACAATTAAAATGGTTATTACAAGTTGAAAAGATTATGGGTAATTTTTATTTTCTTCTGTGCTCATTTATATGTTCTAAAGTTTCTACAATGAAGTGCATTTTTGTTGCAGTATGGGAGAAAATTTTTGTTGCCCACTCCTTCGCCAAAAAAAAAAGAAGAAAAAAGGAAGGAAGTAAGAAGAAAAGAAAATCCTAAAAACAATAGATTTGCAACAACTAAACAAAATTAACTGCTCTGTGGCTGAATAGCTGGAAGATGGGGAGCAGAGGGAGTGGGGAAGGGAGAGAGGCAGGTGTCGGGGAATAAATGTCACGGCTGTCAATTGGATTCGGGCCACTGTGATGTCCCGGCCTAACGGTGCCCTGACACAGACACCTAGTGTGCCTCACCTTGGTGTTTTGCCAAGAGAAGGCACTTCCCTTTTTGTTTCTTCATAGAGCTTTTAGTGGTGGATTCTCCTGGAATGGCCTTCTTGGACTTTACTTGGCAGGGGGTCCTTACTGGAGCCTTATTTGTGACCCAATGATCTTGTTTTTCAGACCACAGCTGAGAAATCTCCCGGAGCCTATTTCCTTCCTGAGTTTGCACTGTCTCCTCAGGGAAGTTTTCTGGAAGACACAACAGGGGAGCAGTTCCTCACTTATCGCTATGACGACCAGGTAAGAACATTGGACAAGGATCTACCTTTGGCTTTGCTGTTTGCCAGTGGTCAAGAAACAGTGTCTCTAAAGACCTTCAAAGTAATTATATTTTCCTCTTGGCGATACTAGTACAACAGACCCTCGACACCCTCGAAGGATTGCAGCACATCTGGATTGCCTGTGTTTGCATAGAATTTCCTGGACAATGTGCAGTTCTTTCTCTGCATTTGCATAAGAATCACTTTTTCTTATTTTCATCAGAAATATATAATGGATTTGTTTATCTTAGCTATCACCACAGTGCTGATTCAATTCCGAAAGTTCTGTTTTTTGCTTATGTGTTACTTCTTTGCCCTCAGCGTTTACTTCATTTCTTTCACCAGCACCAATGTTGCATGCTTTTTTTCCCCAAAATTACTTTTCAGAAAGGAACACAGTGTATATGCCTGTGTGCACATGTCTGTGAGTGTGTGTGTGTGTGTTTGTGTGTGCATGTGTGTTTAAATCATTTAAAGAAGGCTAACTATAGAACGAGGCCTTGCTTAGCCGAGATGTGTAAGCTGGGCACTGGAAGTTATGATTCCTTTTCATCCTCAATTCACCTTGATGCCATAATAGCATTTAAGATTATTCATCTTTAATATCATTCACAACTGGGTGAAGCAGAGAGTTTCAACTTTGCCTAATGCAAAGATGGTAGAACCTGTAATTTATGGGGCGGTTGAGTAAATCAGGGTGGACTTTAACACGATGCGAGGCCTTGGTGGATCTGGCAGACCTTGGCACTTGTAGGGCCAAAGTGAAGGTGAAGAGCTGGGGCAAGATCACCTTCTTGTGGCACATGATAGAGTGGAGGGAGATGGCCCAGTGACTGAGGCCAGCTGTGCTGTCCTCAATTGTATAGCCAAAGGCCAGTGCATTCTGGTTTGATTTAGGTAAAGCCTAGTTAGGGTGCAAAAGACAGTACTCAAAAGGAACAGCTCTGAGAAATTCAGTCTGACAACATAGGTAGATCCAAGATGTGACCACAGGGAATGGGAACCACTTCTGGGGCTGGCTGGGGCTAGGCGGAGTGCTGGAGGTCAGCTGGGAGAAGGATTAAAGCCTTGCAGAACATCGATTGCCGATGCAGGATGGAGATCACAGCATAGAGGGCAGGTAGAGGAGTCTGTTGCTCAGTCCTCTCTCTCCCAGCCCAGGAGGAGACACTGCACACTCTCCATTCTTGAGGCTGCTGCTCAGTGACCTATCCTTGAAGAACTTAGTTCCGGAACTGGGGCTATGGTGAAGGACAGGGCTGTGACCCAGCAGACTCCTGTGGGCAGAGAGCCACACTGGTCGTTGGGGCAGGAGTGGGATGAGACAAAGTTCTTACTGAAAATGTCAACATTCAATCATTTTTTCAAGTTACTTTAAAAGTGACTGAGTGCATGACTAGTTATTGCGGGGAGCAGGGGTGGGCTGGGGAATAATTCTGTATTTGCCTTGTGGAGCCCAAACATTCAGGCCTGGTTGCTAATAGGGCCTAAAACATCATTAAGTCACTTTCTGCCTTTCCTCCTTCCCCTGATGGATTTTGAGAGGGTCTATAATTTATAGCTCCTTTTAATCCAGAAATCAATAATCCAACAGGTTTTCATATGAGAACTTCAGAGGAACTAATTGAGAGGGCCATAAAGGATAAAAGCGGGTGTCTGGAAAATACCAAGCTATGCATTTTATAATTAAAGAGTGGTTAATGCCTTCTCCAGTTTCCACGGATACTTTATATTTAATATAATAACAATATAAAAGCTGGCAAAAGGGGAAAACAAGCCCCTTTAGTCTTTTCAAAAGGTCTAAAGCAGATCTGAAAAGTGTGTGGCATGCTGTGGAAATTTCATCCTAGGACATGGTGTTCCAGAAAGCCCCAGTGACTAGCATATGAAAACACTCTGTGTTGCCCCCACTGTGTATTTCTTTTGAGAGAAAGGGATAATTTGAGACTATAACAAGCCAATAATAGCACCCACTTTCCTCTACTAAGGGGAAAATAGGCTCTTGGACTAAACTAGGTATATCACTTGAATGAACCTAAGGAATTTAATCAGCTAGAGACTGTTAACCCACCACCCAAATCCTGATTCTCTGTCCTCCTTTTTCTTTTTTATTTTTTGAGATGGGGTCTTGTTCTGTCACCCAGGCTGGAGTGCAGTGGCAGATCGCAGCCCATTGCAGCCTCAATCCCCCCACAACACACACACTCAAGTGATCCGCCTGCCTCATCCCCGCCTCCACCACCCCAACTAGCTGGGACTATAGATATTAGGCGTGCACCACCACCTTCAGATTTTTTTTTTTGGTCCACATTTTGTAGAAATAGGGTTTTGCCACGTTGCCCAGGTTGTTCTCAAACTCCTGGGCTCAAGTGATCTGCTGTCTTCAGGCTTCCAAAATATTGGGATTACAGGTGTGAGCCACTGCACCTGGCCAATTCTCTTTTTTCTTAATGCAGAAGGTGCTTCTCAGGCACTGGGGAAAAGATAAAACCAGTCAAATACTATCAAACTTTAAAAAAATCCCCTGATCCTGCAGCATATGACAAAACATTGAGTCAATTAAGAACAAAGTCTCTGGAGTCAGAGACTGCTTTGGGTTCAAATATGATTTGCCAGTTCTGCTGTTTGATTTGCTGTTTTATGTGGACAAGTTACTTTACTTCTCTGTGTCTCAATTTTCCCATCTGCGAAATGGAGATTTGGATGGTATCTACCTTATGTAGGTGTTGCAGGGACTTGAAGGAGATAATTCATATGTCTCCTTGCACAGGGCCTGGTACATATAAGAATTTAATTTAGCTATTGTTATTGCTAAGAATGTTATTTTCAAACACTCAGTTCAAAGAATCTCAGATATACTTATGCTACAGGAAAGGAAGAAAGCTTATTCTGCCTTTATATTAGGAGATCCCATGCAATATTTTCAATTAGTTTTTTATTGAGGTATAACATATTCAGTAAAATGCACACGTATCTGAACTAAAGAGCTTGATGAATTTTTAAGTATTTTTACACCTGTGTAGTTGCTACCTAGATCAAGAAAATGAACATTTCCAGCACCCTAGGAGGCTCTTGTACCTCTTTCCAATCAATATCCCCCATTCAAGAAGTAACCACCATTCAGAATTTTATCAGTATTATAGATGCATTTTGCCTGCTTTTAATTTTATTTTTGATTCTGTGTAAATGGAATCACGGCACGTACTCGTTTGTGTCTGGCTTCTTTCACACATCATTATGTCTGAGAGATTCAACCCAGTTGCTGGATCCAACATAATATAGGATTTAATGTCTAGCAGCCAGTTGTACTCTTTGGAACAAATTTTCTCATGTTGGAACAAATTGCAGCATACTGGGTGGCATGCAGCATTGCTCTTGCACAGAAATTCCCAGGTTGTTCCTAAAAGGTTTCAGAGTAGTCTCTCCAAAGATTTCATACCTGGGGAAGTGGTGGGGACAGTTTTTTAGTGTAGCCTTTGTTATATGCCAGCAGCCACCAGCATTCCACAGTCAGAAATAGGTACAGGGTCTGTGTGAGTGGCTGCCAGGGCAGAACCTGTGTCAAGTGGCATGGGTACCTACCTGTGGAATCTCCATATATATGCCATGAGTGCTGGTGCTGTCCTGCTGTCACAGTGGCCTGAAGTCAGAGTGACAAAGTGCTTATGCAATTGAGGCTGCAACCTAGTTTCTAGTGCTGTTGGGTCAGATGCAGTTTTACTAGGATTTTTCTACCTGTAAAGTACGCATTTGATAAAACGTGATGCAAATGGATGGTGTGTAGATATTTGCTGCCTTAGACAAACCTCACAGGACTTTTAAAAGTATTTTATCTTGGGCACATTTCATGAAGACCTTCAGGTCATTCTTCTAATGTCTCCTGGGTTGGATGCCTGGAAAACTAATAACCCTGAGGCCAGTAAAGCACAGCTGTGATGTAGGCTGCATTTAATGGGAGGCATAAAAGCCACACTATGGATCATACGGAGGCCCAAGGCAGCTTCTAGTGAAGAAAGCGGTCTGAAGCCAACTGAATAACAGTGTGGTTTAGTGCAAACAGGACTAGTCAGGCAGCCTGGTCTTGCTTCTACCACTAATCAGCTTATAATTTAACAGAACTATTTAACATTTTGGACTTAAGATTCTTTATTTCTTTTAAAAAACGAAGTGACTGGATTTCACGATCTGAACTCTTTCCACTCTGAAATAGTCTATTTTTTGAAACTACAAATAGAATATTCCATATTGCAGTGTTAATTGGATCATTCTGATTATTGAGGCCATCTTGCCAGCAATGTGGTAAACTATTACTTAGAGAATTACACAGTTTTACAGCCGGTGGAGACTTTGGCCCAAATGCCTCATTCTACAAGGCAAGAAAACAGAGATGCCGAAAACTGAAGGGCACCCATGGTTATTTGAAAAGCTAAGGCTATTACATTCCAAACCCCAGGCTCTCCTGCTATGGGATATTTCCAGGACCTTCTCTCAGAAGAAGAGCCACTGAGAAAGTTATCTCCTATACTAAAAATCCTGATTCCACTGTTTACAGTCAGTAGAATTTGGGGATCTTAGTAGATACCAGAGAATGATTTAAGATTAATGGATGCCTTATCAGCTCATTCTCCTCTCCTTCAGGAATTTGGAATTAGCTATGATGATAGCATCTATAAGCTTATTTATAACTTTCCAGTTTTGAATAGAAACTACAATTTTTTCAAAACTTGGGTGAAACATATTAGCTGAAATTGAAATGGCACTGACTTTCCATTGGATGAACGCATTCTTAGAATGAAGGTGCTCTAGCACTTGGTTGCATCAGGTATATGAAGTAGCTAGAATGTATTAGTTTGGGAAGAGTGGCTAAGAAGGCTGTGGTTTTGGAGTTACTAGCCAGCCTGTCTCTGGGGTAGATTCTTTGGCCATTCCTCATAGTGGTTTTGGAGTTTTGTCCCACAGAGGACCTGTTCATAGGCAAACAGCTGGATATTGGTCAGTTCTAGGGAGTGGTCTCAAATTCTGCACATGGTTCTTTTCATCGTTGAGTTAGGCAGTTTTTGGAGATCTGCTCTGTCATTCTCTGCCTAGGTCTCTTTCTGGGAAAGAGGGATGGTGTGGTCATTTTCCATTCTTACCTTGCTTCAACTCACTGAAGATTTAAACTTGGAGCTTCATTATGGACAGTGATTTAAAAGCCTGTGGCAGGCTCAGTATTTCTCAGTTAGAGGTCATTTATTTTTTAATGTTAGGAAAAGTTGTGTTTTGCATAAATATTCTTTTATTTCTCTTTATTTTTAGTATTTGTTAGGCATGGGGGAATGTGGAAGGTGCGTTCTGCCAGACTTAGTGGATTTGCTGTAATGTGTTTCTTCCTCACTGGCAGCCACCTTAGGATAAAGGACATTAAGCTTGAGCAGTAGTCTAAGGTGACTTAGAAATTAGGGCCTCATGCACACTTTCCTATGCTTTATGAATTCATTATGTGTGCACCTGTTAGTATTACTATAGGGTATTAATGTTGATCTTGCCACTCTTAGGCTACTAGGCACCAAAACACAGGAAAAAGGTTAATAACTTGAATTCCAAATATGTAGGAAAAATGGTGGGTTCTGATTTTTCTAAAATTAACCAAGGATAATCTTATGAATGCAAGCTTGAAGCCATTTAGAGGAGGAACACCTTGATCTCATGTTGGAGAGATCCTTTTATACCTATTTATACATGCCATCCCTTCTCCCCTATAAAATTCCCACTCCTCTGCCCTTGACTAATTTAGCATTTGCTGTTTCTCTTCCTGACCACGTTTAAACAGATTTGAGATTTTTTTCCAGACTTCAAAATGCTTTTGCCTGTACTCTAATCTGTCATTGCTTTCAGTGACCACTTGGTTTTCAAATTCCTACTGTCTCTTGCTGCTTTCTGCTACTCATTTTTAACCTTTAAAATCTAACTTCTTGTATGTCCTCCAGCCCCCAATTCCCCTACCACCTTCAACAGGCATCCTTTTTAAGACTTTCAGTTACTTTCTTAAAGTCACACCTATATTCTGGTATGAATAAGCTTATATTTATAAAAGTCTGTGTTGGTACAATTTCATGTTTGTAAAGTCCTAAGGCCTTAATGACATCATAGGTGGAGTCATAATTGACTCTTCTCTTTCCTTCCTGAGATGTTATTGGCTGCCTGTTTGTATGATTTCTTGTTTCTGAACGCCTCTCTAGATTGTATTTTCTTTACAATTTCCATCCCTAGGGAGGCAGAGGGCTGGCTGTGTGGCCTTGGTAGCATCTGGAATTGTATTAATAGCATGTCAGAGTTGAAAGAAAGTATAGGATTCTGGCTTTTCAGGTGAAGAATCTGAGCCCTGGAGAGGAACAGGGTCTTGTCCAAGATCACACAGCCAGGAAGTAGCAAAGCCAAGTGCCCGTTCTTTGCCCTTAAGCTCAGTTAAGACATTCTTACATCTAATCTGTGGGCAGGAAAAGTATGAGAGAAATGTTTGAATGAATTTTTAATACTAGTAATAACAGTAATATATTAATAATGAAGTCTTTGTGTAGTCTTATTTATAAACTTCTCTTAAATGTCTTTTTTTCTTATACTATTATGACAAACTTAATTTTCCTTTTCCTCATTTAACTACTGCTTTATGCATTCTTTCTAAAGAGAAGAAATCTATTTGCTGCGAGTACATCTTTCTCAAAGTAACTTCTTCCGAACTTTTCATGAATATCTTGGCCAGGAGTTTCAATGTGGTTAAACTATTGGCAGCCCTCAGAAATATCACTTGATGTTTCCAAGTTATTTATGTAATCATTTTTAGTTGGAAAGTATATACCGACTTCTGAAACTTCTGGTAAAAGAAGATGGACATAGCCCTTGGGTCTACTAGGTATTTTCATCTTCTTCACTGATCAAAATGAGCAACTTATATGTTCTCCACATAGGAGAGTTTCCGTGTTGTTTCTGGCCTGTGTGTATAATATTTTTAAGCAGCAAGCCATTTGAGTTTGAATAGCTCATTCCTTTGTTAGTGAGTAATCTTGGTCAAATGTAGTTATGCCGCTTAAATATTCCAAGATTTAGCGATCTAACAGGAAAGCAAGTTCGTGGTCTGTTAAGAGAAGACAAGAACAAATTAATTGTAATAACTCATACTCTGTTCCTAGATCATGCATGTAGCAAATGCATGAATACTGCACATGCAACTGTACATGCTGTTCTGATTGATTGCGACACATATGAATTCTGAATTTCATTATCATTGAGCTTTTCACAAATCATACAAGCATAAAAGAACTGTGTCTGTGAGTAGAGATTCAATATCCAGCTTTTGAGGTATGCATTTTCCTCTTACAGTGTTGTCTTCCTGGACTCATATTTGGGGTATTGGGTGATTTTTATCACTTTCACCCTGTGGGTTAAGTGGTGGATATAGAATGGGGATGTTCAAGACAGACCCAAATGCATCTTCCCTTAAAAGTCCCTCACTACACTCAAGAACGCTGAAAGACAGGTTCTGTTCTGACAGCGCCCTTGCTGTCTGCCCTCGGATCAACCTTTTTCTTTGAGATCAGATCAGTATTCACAGACCCTCAAAGTCTTCAAGTGCTTTGAAACAAGGTTGTTTTGAGCAACTCAATTCTGTTACTCACAATCCCTGGATGAAGGAAAGCAGGTAGGCTCTCCTCTCCACCATCTCCTCTTCAGCAGCCCTTTGTGCCTTGCTTTTCTATTCTTCCTCCTGTTTTATCCTTTGTTTATTGACTCCCCCTTCCCAGTGCTTTCCATTGCCCCTTCACAGTCAACAGGACTCCATGTCCTGACTTCCAACTTTCTGCTGCAATTGAAAACTGGCCTTGGCCAGGCTCACCGCCTCCCTTGCAGGCTCCACCAGTGGAGGCTGTTCATGCCTCACATCCCAGGTACCACATGACTAAGGTTGGGGGCTGACCTTCTCTGAGTCCCTACTGCTACTTCCTGGCCAGTCCTCTTCTCTCATCTCAGTGCTCCTTTTTGGAGGCTCATGTCAACTGTCTAAGTCTCTGATCAGAGCATTCACCAAAGCCTTTATGACCTGATCATGACTTTTTTCCTTCCAAGGTCCTGCCATGATCTGGAGAGTGTTCAAGAATTAACACTTGGAGCAATTTCTATTGAGCCTCATGTCCCTGGGATCAGGAGTGATAGCTCAGAGCAGTGACTGATGGCCCTTAAAATTGCCTGTTCCAAGAAACTGTTTCAATTACATTTGTCATTCTGCAAGCTTAAATCTAACCCTGTCATGTCTGGATCTCTCTGGCTTCAGTGACCTTCACAAACCTTCCACTTCAGCCACCCATTCCAAGTGTCCAAACTGGATCATATAATTCTTCAAACTACTCTGCCTTAGAAATATTAAATCCTGCAGCCTCTCTCTAATTTCAGATCCCTCTTTTTTATATCCTCCTATGCATGCTCCTACTACAAGCATTCCTTTTTTATCTCCAAGAGACATCTAATTATCTTATCTCTCTGCTTCTCCCAGGTGATCAGCCACCTCCAGCATCTCTAGGTTTCCTGCCTTGTGGCCTCTCCTGTCAGTGTCATCCCTCCCCTCCTATGCATGATTCTTCTGGACCACTAGCTTAGTGGAACTCTCTATCTGGTTCTCTACAACTTGGTGTCTTTCCCTGTCTTATACTCAGATGGCCTTCTGAGCTCTGTTAAAGAAGGTATCAACCAAGAAATACAGCCTCACATAGTAGGGGAACACTTAATGTCACCTTTGATCGTCTCTAATTCTTTATTTTGACTACACTCATCAACCCCCTACTACTAAACATCTCTGCTACTGAATGTGTGTTTTTCTTAAATGAGTGCCAGGTTTCTGTTCTGTTGTGGTCTGCCCTCGTCAGGCATAACAAAAGGATTTTATTAGTGTGTGTGATCTTGAGAAAGTGCAGGAAACTGGACTTGCAGGTTTGCTATAAGGATGGGGAGTAATGACAGGTGGAGGACTGGATGGGAATGTCTTATTTTTTTTTCTCTTATTACAGCATAAAACAAAGTCAGCTACAAAACAAAGGTGAGTTGATTTGCTGGCCAGCAAGGAAGAGCCATGTCAGGCAAGAAAATAATGCACTGATTCTCTTCAAGCTGAATTTTGAAGGATCAGATGTAGAAGCAATAATGGAATTTATTCCCTATCACAAGGGATTTGAGGCATTATGTTTTGATTGGCTTATCTGGAAATGTTTCCTTTTGTTTGGACAATTCTAGCCTACATCAAAAAAGTGTAGGCACAGTTTGCAAAGAGGTTCCTGGTGGTAAAGGCTCTATGGGGCTTGAGTCTCTCAGTGGACTCTTTTGTCTGCTCATGCTTGGGGTTTTTAACACTCTGGAGTGTATTTCTTGGTTCTAGACTTTGGAGAGCTGAGGCACATTGAAAGCTCTACCAGATGGTTAGGAAAGTTGTACTGACATATGGATCCCTGAGGCCAGGTAGAGAAATATCTTGAAAGTATCTGTTGTGTTATTCTCTGTGTTTAGTTACCTTTGGTAATACTCTTAATTTGCTTCTTATGCAAACCTTTTTAGGGTGGCCAACTGTCCTGGGTTTCCTGGCACTGAGACAGTCCCAATTTCCACTCTACCTTCTAGTTTGTACTTTAATGTCCACTCTTGGGCTGGAGTTTTCCAGTGAAACTGGTAGCCCTGAGGTCAGGATTCTGCTAGCTGTTGTGAATGGTGGGACATCCCAAGGGCAAGTGTGGGCACAGATATGTAGCTGTCAGGGATGCCCACTGGGACACTCTGTCTACATTGCTGTCCAGCACATTTTTAGGCCAGGTAATATTGATGAAGCTTGCATGTTTCATTTCCCTTCATGCAGCTCTTCAACTGCAGCCTTTGCATAGTTGTCCTGTTTGCTTGAAACATCCCCTCTGCTTTGTATGCACTGGTCCTCCCCCTACCATCCCTATCTAACTCTTGCATATCCTTCAGCTCAGTTGTTAACTTCCTCAAAGATGTCTCCGCTACCATCCCCACCTTCACTTCCACTCCTGGGTGAGGTTAGTTCCACCTGCTTGCTTGCTTCCTAGGTCCCCTTCCCTTCCCTTCCCTTCCCTTCCTTTCCCTTCCCTTCCCTTCCCTCCCCTCCCCTCCCCTCCCCTCCCCTTCCCTTCCCTTCCCTTCCCCTTTCTTTCTCCCTTTCTTTTATTCTTTCTTTCCTTTCTTCTTTCTTTCTCTATATCTTTTCTCTCTCCCTTCCTCCCTTCCTTCTTCTTTCTTTCTTTCTCTCTCCCTTTCTTTTACTCTTTCTTTCTCTTTATTTTCTTTCTCTTTTTTCTCTTTTCTCCTTCCCTTCCTGTCTGTCTGTCTGTCTGTCTGTCTGTCTGTCTTTCTTTCTTTCTTTCTTTCTTTCTTTCTTTCTTTCTTTCTTTCTTTCCCTTTTTCTTTCTTCCTTTTTCTTTTTTTTCTTCATTACTGTTTGGCTTTTCCTTCCTCCCTCCCTTCCTTCATTCCTTCTTTCCTCCAGTATCCTGGGATTTTTTTTCTTATAGCATTTTGACCTCCTAACCCACTGTAACCTTCATGTATTGTGGTGGGAGGGAGTGAGGAGGTAGGAGAAGGTGGGTGTGGTGAAACAAGGCACTCAGTTTGGATTTCTCATGCTAGTCTGGGTGACTTATTCCAAACAACAAACCCTGTGGGGATGCTGCTTCATGAACTGTTTCAAGAAAACGCAATGCTGGATGTGAGGTTTGGAGCAATTTCTGTTAAGCCTCATGTCCCTGGGGTCAGCAGTGATAGCTCAGGACAGTGACTGATGGCCATTAATATTGCCTCTTCCAGGAAACCATTTCAGTTACATTCATCATTCTACACATGCACATATGCATGATTATTTTGGACAGATTTCTATTTCTAAAAGTTAATAATATGTGGCTGCATACATGAAAACATTTGGATTAGGTGGAAATTAACATACATAACATACACCTCCCTTCCCAGAGCTGGATTTAACTAACTGAGTACTTTTTCCAAGTGGCCTCTCATCCCCTCTGAGGTTCTCATATTAATTCCTTCTCCTCTGTACCCAGCACTGCACATTTCCTTCTCTGTCTCTTCCACCAGGCTTTGAGCCCCTAGGGGCAGGGACTATGCCTTCTTATCACTATAGTTCCAGACTGTACTCTGCAGCCTGGCACATAGTAAATGCACAATGAGCATATGTTTGTTGAAGATTATAGCCCTTGTCAAAAACCTTGAATGGGTCCTTGTTTCCTCCTCTGAAATAGGCCAACTGCTGATCGGTATTAAAGACATTGCACAGCTTGGCCCCAGGTTACCTGTCTTCCCTTACCCCCATTTCTCTGTGTGCCCTGTGCTGTGGCGAGACTGGACTCCATGCCTTCTGCCTTCTGATCTTTGCCTGTGCCATGGGTGTCAAAGCTCTTTGTGGAATGTCTGTGTTGTCTGCAATGTCTAGCTTAAGTATCATCTTCTCCAGGTGGCCTTCAGTGAAGTCCTCAGCCAAACAGCGTTTCTTCCTGCTCTTTGAAATAGTCACTCATCTTTGCTTATGGCCCTAAGGATTCATCTGGGTTTGTAACTATTGACATGGATGTCTTATCTCTTCTGCTGACGTCAGAACAATTCTAGAGCAAGTCTGCATGACTTTTCTGCCATTTCCATGGGCATAGAATAGCTAGAAGATCTATTTCCGGAAGTGAAAAGACTTGAAGAAATTCTAATTAATTTTTTATTTTTGAATTTGCTTTAAGAAATAAAATAAATTCTTATGCTGGGCGCAGTGGTTCATGCCTGTAATCTCATCACTTTGGGAGGCTGAGGTAGGAGGATCACCTGAGGTCAGGAGTTGAGACCAGCCTGGCCAACATGGTGAAACCCTGTCTCTACTAAAAACACACACACAAAAAAATTAGCTAAGCATAGTGGCAGATACCTGTAATCGCAGCTACTTGGGAGGCTGAGGCGGGAGAATTGCTTAAACTCGGGAGGTGGAGGTTTGCAGTGAGCCGAGAGCATGCCATTGCACTCCAGGCTGGGCAACAAGAGTGAAACTCTGTCTCAAAAAAAAAAAAAAAAAGAAAGAAAATAAATTCTTTAAAAATGTTAATTATTCTTTGTCATAATAAAGAGCCTATCTTTATTTCTTCCTCGTGTGTGTGTGTGGTGTATGTGTTTGTATTTATTTCTATTTTTCACTTTCTTCCTACAACTATGAGGAAGTCTTCTAAATACTGTTAGTCCAAGGGCTTGTTTGGAGAATCAGACTCTTCTTTGTTTTAGACCCTGGCTGCTTGCTTCCAATTCTCAACTCTTTCCACGTGGCAGACCACCAACAAGGAATAGTATTCCTACTCCATTTGGATGAATCCTTCTGTTAATCCCTTCCCTCTGGGATTTAATGCTAACAGGTTTTTAAAAAATTTACACTTCAAAATGATTGAGTTAATTTTCCCTTATAATTGAGAAAAGCAAGATTTTTAACTAAGAATTTTGCTTTTGCATTAGGTTTATACTACATTAAGATATATATCAAATAGATCTATGATATACTGTAAATATACATTAAATAAAGCTATGCTTTATTTAAAAACCTAAATCTGAACACACGGTTCTCATGAAAAATTATACTACCTTGAATGGAGACCTTTGTTTCTTTTTCTTCTTCTTCTTCTTCTTCTTTTTTTTTTTTTTTTTTAAAAAAAATACATCCTTTTTATTGTTAAGTCAGAGAGAGGTATCAAAACGAAAAGCAAAAAATACAGGCTAAGACTTAACAAAACTACTAGGAGCATCAAAGGAAGTGAGAATGGGACGAGGCGCAGGGCAGTATGAATTAATGAACACGGGAAGGACAAAGCTGGGGAAGACAGTGAGCATGTGCTGAAGTGCTAGGGAAGAGATCTGGTGAAAAATTTGATCTTAGACTAGCGCCTGGATAAAGAAATATTGGGATAAGCTTTCTAAACCCCGTGATGTGCTTAAGAGTCATCTGTGCCATTGGCGCTGTCTGTGTCATCCTCTCCTTCAGCCTCTTTTTCACCATCCTTGATCAACTCCCCCAGATCATCTCCACGATCTTCACCATCATCTAGTAGGTCCTGCTGCTCAGCAGAGTCAGCCACAGCCCCCTCAGA